>PVKA01012325.1:0-22887 GCA_004027165.1 Ctenomys sociabilis
TCCCACTCAATCAGTGGGCTTTAGGTCAGGGGATCCGGGGAGGTGTTGGTGAGTGGGTCCTGAGGTTTCAGACCAGTCACTGGCTTGGAGGGGTTGGGGACAGGGATCCGCGAAGCGCGTGTGGGAAGAAGCCAAAGGCTCTCCCTCAGACTCACCACACTCTCACTGATCTGGGAAGCCTGGTGAGTCCTGTAAATTCACTCTCGCTGGGAGAGCTTGGCGCGGGATCCAGGAGGCCGCTGGGGTCAGCCACTGTCTCTGGCCGGTCTCAGGGGCTGGGCTGGGGCGGGCGGGCCACACTCACTCTTTAAAAGGTGCACGGGGAAATTTCTCATTCATCTGGAAGGATTATTGTTGCTTTAGAATAAGAAGAATTCCTTTGGACCAAGAGATGAAAATACTTGCAAGAGTAAAGTTTTCTGCTCGCTGTCCCCGTTCACCCCACCAGAGAGTTGCCTTGCTGCACCTAGCAGCACATGAGCACACTCAGGAACTTGGCAGCCTAGGTGTGCTTTGTTCAGCACCTCCCTGCACGTTTGGGTGCCCAGCCCCCTTTGTCCATTCCCTGTGAAGCCTTCTTTGTATTCATATGATTTTTTATTAAATATATTCAGAAAATTACCCCCATTTCCAAATGATGCATTTCACAAAGAAGATAGACTTCATATCATTCAAAAATGTCTATGTACTCCCTGAATATTCTCCTCTCCAGAAAATGATTTAACTTAATAAAGAATAAAGCACTCTAATTTGTTCTCTGTTCAATTAGTAAAAACTGAATGTTATGTTTCAATAAATGTTCTTAAATATGATAGAGTATCTTGCTTTTATATACCTGAGAAAAACTATGGCTTGAGTTTTGTGTGTTAGTAGCTTTTTGTTTTGCACTTTTATTATATGATGCTCTCTTCAATCATCAAATATCATGGAGAGAATCATGGATCTAACATGACCCCAAATATCTAAAACAGGAGGTAGCCAGAAAAGGTTGGAAAAAATAGTGAATCATAGCAAATTAGTGGGTGTCTTGTATGATCTCACCTACAGCAGAAATCTTCAGCCACGTCAAAAAGTCGAGCTAGGCATTAGTTCCTAAAGTTGTGTGTATCAGCCAGGATTTTCCAGAGAAAAAACGAATCTATGGGGCACATAACACACATAGGCAGGTTGTTTTAGAGACTTGAAGATGAGCTTACAGAAGATGGAAATTTAAAACCTGAGCAAGAGCCAGCAGGCTGGGCACTCAGCAAGTATCCAAAGTCAGAGTCCACTGAGAGCCCCTCCCTCCTCAAGGGAGATCAGTCTGTTCTCTGAAGGCCTTCAACCGATTAGATGGGGCCCACTCACATTATTATAGACAATCTGCTTTACTGAAGACCCTTTGCTTCAGTATTAATCTTGTCCTTAAAGCTCCTTCAGAAAACATCCAGATCAATATTTGACAAAATCTCGAAGAACAAGCAAGGTTGATAAACAAAAGATGAATTTAGCTACTAGATACTCTGTGAAATGAAAAAGCGAGTAAAAAAGAAGGAAAGACTGCCCAAGTAGGTCATAATCAGGGTTTGTGCAGCATCTTCGAATGTAACAAATCTCCTTAAATTGCCCTTTCAAGCTGATTGTGACAACTTGTGTATAATCCTTGGTTCCACTTATAGAAAGTAAGCTGTTGAAGATGACAGTTATTATTGCGGGCACAGGAAGGTGCTGAATTCTGCCTACACTGACAGTAGTGAAAAGTTGCATATAAACTAGATTACTAAGGTGTGTATTCTAATTTCCTAATTATTCTGCTTATTTTCTGGATAGTAGAAGTGATTTGTAATACTTATGAATGCAGAAGTTTTTGTGTTTCAACCTCTTTGCTTATCCCAAAGGAAAAGATAAAAATTTAACTTTGTATTATACAATCTATTAAAAATAAAAGTACACTTAGAGACCTGCACACTACGGAGGTTGGCAAATACACCAGACAGGCAGAGCTCACTTCTGTGAATCTCACTGGGTAGATATTCTAAGCCTTTAAAAATCAATATGTGAGCAGCTGCCTTTAATGATACCCAAACAACTACATGCTAAATCCATTACTTTCACTTTCTAACTCCATTTGAAAATTACATTTTCAGTGTTCACGTATTATGAATATACTGAGAAGTTGAAGGATGCAGCAGGAATCCTCAGTTAAATATTAGAGACAGAATGAATTCATTTCCTATTGACACATCTATTTAACACATTACGACAGACTTAATGTCATAGACCAGTGCAGACAAATCATCGCACAGCACCCACAGCCTGTAAGTCAGGATAATTCAGACAGTTCCTCCGCTAGGGTACGAGAAACCAAGCGGTCATCTACTGGAGCTATGATCTCACTTGACGACTAGGTCCTTTAACTACCTACAGGCTACTGCAGAATTTACTCCCTTGTGGTTGAAGATTTGGCATATAATTTCCATGCTACTGTAAGTCATAACCTTCACCCAGTCTGAGATTGATCTCACTTACTTGTCATGTGCCCTTCCAATTAGCTAGTGGGAATCTACCTTGGTGTAAATCTCCAACTTCTTTTAAGAGTTCCCCGGATTACATCAGGACAATATAGAATAGTTATTTTTTTTAAATAAAATCAAAGTGACTAGCACCTTAACCACATCTGCCAAATTGTGAAATCCTGAAAATATAGCAGTATAGCAAGGCAATATTCACATTCTTTACAAGTCCTGTTTACACACCAAGGGAGGAATTATTAGGGCCCTTATACAAGAGCAGTTGCTCTGGTGAACAACTTAGAATTCTGCCTACCATGCAAGGATAGAGAGGCTACCATGTATAGGCTCTGAGAAGAGAGCCAGCATTAGTGCTCTATGAAAGCAGTAACTTGGCATACACGAGGCAAAACAGCCTGGATTTTCCAGGCCAAGTATTATTGTCCTTGCGTCCAAGAACCTGGAAGAGAGGGTAGAGAAATTTTTAAATGTGTTGACGTGTTGGAGATTAACTTGTATATTCACCCCTATGGACAGTATATATAGTCATGAAAAATCAAAGTGAAGATGCAAAGTTTACAAATGAGCTACAAACTTTTCAGTAAATTATTTTGGTTTTGCATTTTCTCTTTTTTGGAACATGCTTACTTTGTTTGATTATCGGTTTATTTCATAGCAGATGACTAATTAGAAAAAATAACACAATGCCAAAAATAAAATTTATGAATGAATGGAGTTAAAAAGAGAAATTATACAAGAAAACTTAATTCACATATATTTAGTGCCAGGAAAATTATAATAATAAGTTAGTAATGGAATGCATCCTCATATATATAGTTTTGATGAAAATTCTTTACATGTGTAACTTTCTATAAATAAGAATAATACTTTTAGAAAAATCAATTATAATTAAAGGTTTATGAAACCTAAAATTATAATACTGGATATGTAAGTTTAAAAAATTACTGATATCAGATAATAAAAGTAGCTGAACATCCAAATTTTTAAGGCTTATTTACTTTTCAAAGTAGATTCTATAGAATATTGGCATGAAGTTTTAATCAGTGAGCAGCTAAAGTAGAACATAGCTAACAAGATTTGGGAAACATGACTCCTATAGTTGGGAGATTGAATGTCTCCCCAAAGCTCTTGTATTGAGGAATTGCTCCCTAGCGCAAGCCTTATTAGGTTATGGTGGAGCCCTGACGAGGAGGGGTCTAGTGGGGAAAGTTAGACTGCAGTAGCCTGAGGAGGATCCTGGAACTTGGGCTTGCTCTTCTTTCTCTCTTTTTGCTTCCGTCATTACAATGAGGACCACAGCTTTAATCCATGATGTATTTCCCACTTCATCATGCCTCCTTGCCATAGACACAAAGGAATGGCACCAGTGGTCAAAGATCCAAACTCCTGAAACTATGACCCAAAACAAACCTTTCCTTATTTTAGTTGATTATATCAGGTATTTTGTCACAGTTACAGAAAACTAGCAATGGATGTTTTTCTTCATGAAGAGTCAACTTGATATATAAAGGGTACAAGAAATTTTGAAGAAATAAATCTGCTAACTTTGCTTCCTGCAGTGCTTCCTAAACTACCTTGCCAAAGAACTCTTAGTTTTTGTATAACTCATCCCACCCAATTAATAACCCTATACATTTTGATTTCTCCAATTGTGCACTAATGCTACCCCCTAGTGGTGTATCAAGCTATACAAAAATTATAATAATGGTGAAGTTCATTTACATAGTTTTGTGAAAATGAGATATAAGGGATCTATTACAGATCATGGTATGGCCTGTATACAGCGGTATATTGAGAACAACTGCTTGTATAAACCCATGCTGAAAATGATGAGTATGCGACTTTAAATATAAAGGAAGGTTGGGTATAAATTTGTAAATTATATGTGTACTTTGATTGTATCTATAAAATGAGAGAGGAGGAGATGAAGAGAGAGGGAGAGAAAAAGAGATTAATTTTGAAAGTGATTTATGGTATTAAAAAGTCTTAAATTATTTTCTGAATAATAAAGAGGAAGGCATGCTTTGTGTTTCCTTGAATAATTCAAAAGATTTTACTTGCATAATTCAAATAATTTAGAAATATATTTGTGTATGTGTTTATAATAGAATCAAATAATATTCAAATATACAATTATAAAAATCATTAAAAGACAACAGATGACACTGCAAAGTCTACAAATCTTCCAAAAAAGGTTAATGAACTAACAGTTCAACTAACAAATTACATTTTAATGTGCTATGCAGTAATAATGCATATTAAGAAAAATTGATAGGGGCGGGGGAGCTGGTGCAGTAGAATAAGCGCTTCCCTGGCAAGTACAAGGGACTGAGTTCAATCACTGGTTCCACCCAAAAAAATTGTTATACATTTGTAAAAGTAATCAGAAGGAAATGTAATTTAATTCCAATAAATAAATCATAAAAATTTGTGCATATTTCAATAGCTTCTAAAAGAAATTAATAAAAGAGTGAAAAAAAATTTAACAGATTGTTGGTAAGTAAAATCTTGCAATGGCTTAAAATTAAGTGATCCAATTGAGATATTTTAATTGTCATGTATAGGTATATGCATAATTATGTTATTATTTAATAGTATCTAGATTTTGGATAACACAAAATAACATGGCAAAAATAAAATTAAGGTAATCATAAAAGAAAAAAGTTATGACACACAGATGAACACTATTGCTTCAAACATCTTTAAAGAATCAACATTAAATATTGTAATTATAAAATAAATATCCTTACATACATAAATCTTGCAAAATTTTTAATGTTTTTCTTTCTGCTGTTCTGGACATCAAACTCACCACTATGCTGACATGTGATTCTTTTTTAATTTTTATTCATTTTAATAATAAAAGAAATAGCAATGAGAGTTTCAAAACAGGCTAGTAGGACAGTTACAATAATTAATACACTGCATATTTTCCTAGTAGTTATTCAGAAGACAAAATGCAGGCATGACATCTTGTCTAAATGATATTAGTATAAACCTTTCTTCTCATTGAACTAAGAGAAAGTAGATGTATATTTATTCTATTTTGTATATACATATTTTTTTCACTACAGAATGCTCCTTTATTTATATCTCCCTTTTTATTTTATTCTGTCAGAGATGGTTGTCCTGCCAAAAAAGTATAACCACAAGTTATAAAAGGTAAAACCATATTAATATTCTGAGTTGTAAAATTGTCCACAACTTCTGCCAATTACTATCTCTGCTGATAACCCACTACTATTGTGTTCTATTGAACTATATTGAGTTATTTTGCTGAAATCAAGTATCTACAATCTTTGAACTGGCATCAAGTATAAAAAGGTTCTTTTTGGGGTTGGGGAAATAGCTCAGTGGCATAAGTGCCTGTGTAGCATGCACAAGGTTTTAAGTTCAATCTCCAGTACCAAAAAAAATGAAAAGATCCTCTAAAGACTTCTCCAAATAGAGCTTGTCCAACAGCAAGAGAATGCCCATTTCTGAATTTTACCTTTGTAATTTTATAGACAATTTCTCATCAAGAAAATCTATTCAGGCAGAGCAGGCAGCTCATCAGTATAGCACCACCTTGGCAAACAGGAGGTCCTGAGTTCAATTTCTAGTACAGGAAAAACAAAGAAACACCATCACTTCACCTGGGTGTCTGCATGATTTTCCTGTTACAAATTAAATCTATACATGATATAGGCCATAAACGAGCTAGTTCAACATTCACATGCCAGACACTATGCACATGTGCTTTACCATCTACTAAGTAGAATTGCTGATCATGATGACAGGGATGTACATACTTCAGTCATCACACCCTTGAAAATAGGCTAGCTGATGTCATTTCAGGATTTTTTTGGAGATGGAGACTCACTATACAGTTCTGGAGGCTGGGCTTAACTTGACTATGAAGCCCAGCCTTTCCTTGAACTCCTGAGGGTCCTCCTGTCCCAGGCCCCTGAGTGCTGGGATCATAGCCGGCACCAGCATGTCCAGCTATCATTTCAGTTTTATAGATAGAAACCGCTAATGTTACAGATGCCAAGAAATTCACTTAAACGTATTCAGTCACAAGTGTCAGGACCAAGAGCAAAGCCAAAACCCAACCAGTGTGGCAAAGCATCGTATTTGCTGGTTTGGTTAGCTTTTTTATTTGTTTGTTTGTTTTACTTTTAGTTTTTTGCTACACAAGGTTGTATTTCCTGCACAGGAGTGTTCTCCAGCTTGGCAGGTTATACTTTTTCCAAATTCTGGTTTGATATACCTACAACAATCTAGAGGCAAAATAAGAGACTGAGGTTTTGTCCATTTCCCATGCAAACCAAGAAAAGAGGACAGTGTAATTACCGGAAAATGATGGTATTTTTAAAGAAGTCAGTTCTGGGGCCCATTTTTTCACATTGATAAGATACTGCTTTTTAAATGAAGAAAAATTTTTTGTTGTAACCAGAATAATGATCCTGCTGTTCTTCTCAAGAAAGATACTGGACGGTAGAATAGAGATATCTGAGGAGAACAAAGGATGCACCTCTTTTGCAGATCTGCATTAACTTACAATTTTGCTAAAAATCTGCTTCTACATAAAAACATTGGGTATTCTTTAGTATTTTCCTTAAAAATAAAACTTACATAAAATATGTAATTTTTTTCTGAAATTATTCAATACATAAATTGATAAATTTAGAGGAAATACAAGTACATTTTAATCACAAATGAAGTAAATAAATATTATCAATCTGACAGTTTGACTCTTGATATATATGTTTTATCTTTCCAATGAATTTTGTTGCTTTGAGTTCAATTTTGTGTGTGTGTGTGTTTGTGTGTGTGTGTATGGCTCAATGCACATCTGTGTCAATACTTAATTCTGATATGTAGTTCTCAGGCTCTGTAGCATTATGCAGAGCATTTTTGTATCATTAATTGAAAACAAAAGCTGCAACAATTTGTAGTGCAATAGACAAATATAAAACCTACTATTTCCTATAACTAGTTCTGAAAAATAATTATTTGCTGGATCTTAATTTGCATTACATTGAAATATTTGTTCTATCTCACTGTACTTGCTTCAGCTTGAGTAATCCACATCTTGGTGTAGTAGCACCTTTGCTTAAAGAGAGCTAAATTTTCATGGTGTCAGAGGTTACAAAGTTACGGTCAGTAACAGCACACCAACAAGCCTGGTGATAACATTTTCTCATCTATTAATTAGTTAGAAAGACAATTAACAAACAATTAATTTTACATAACTGGCAATATTCTCTTTCAGTTTTAAAATTGACATATTCAACTAGGTTCTTTTACTGTCAAAAAAAATACAATATTGACTTTGGAAGGCTTTCATTAAAGAAATTAATATTGTTTCTACTTAAGTAGTGTCAAGAAAAGGTTATATATGGGAACGTAATGACCCTGTCGTTGCTAAGCCATCAAATATATCTGTCTTTAATTACTTTCATGAATATAACTGGAGAAAATGAGCCCCGG
This sequence comes from Ctenomys sociabilis, assembly GCA_004027165.1. Taxonomy (NCBI): domain Eukaryota; kingdom Metazoa; phylum Chordata; class Mammalia; order Rodentia; family Ctenomyidae; genus Ctenomys; species Ctenomys sociabilis. Next base: position 7,986 of record PVKA01012325.1, read on the forward strand.
GTTCATTGATCATTCCTGCATGCTGTTTATTTGGTACTCTTCCATTTGCAGAGCTTGTGAGCTCAGGTTCAAGGTCCTTGAATCACTTGAATAGAACTGTAACTTAAGTAAATCTCTCCTGCCCCCTCATCCTCCCGAGCTAGACTTAGAATCTCTGAAACACAAGGGGATTTGAAATGTAATCAGAAGTACTGCTGACAACATCTGCTCCTGTTGCCACAAGCAGGCTATTATTTCCAGAGCACTGTTTCAAGGGAACAGAACATTTAGAATCCCACTAAGGCTACAACACCTTCCTCTGTGGCAGCGTGGCTTGCTATTTTGAGAAGATATTCAGGTGTAGCACCAACTCTGACCTGAGCAGTCGTGCATGTTGGAGAGAACACTGTGTTTTGCTTCTCCTACCGTCAGCTCTTTCTTCAAGTTGCTATTTTCGTTTGTTTTCCAAGTAGTATTGTTTTGCTCAAAATGTATCACAACTATGAAATTTTTTCTCTTGTTCCAAGATGTGCTCAGTATTTTTACCAATTACTATAGGTGTGCTATGCTCTTACATGTAGAAATCGCTGTGCAATGCAGAAATGGGGAGGGAGTAAAATATATTTGAAAGTTTTGATGATTTTTATACAATTTTCTGATGCACAGGGATTCATAAATAATGACAAAAATAAGAACAAAACCATCATTTACTTTATGATTGATGAGTGCATTTTTGCCCACTGATGCTCAGAAATACTGAGATCAGTATCTCAATCATAGCAGCGCAATTTGTCAAAGCTAAGTCTTAGAAACAACACAAATGCCCATTAAATGAGGAATAGAATTTAAAAAGGTGTATTTTTGCACAGCAGAGTATCACTCAGCTATACAGAAGGATAAACTTGAAAGTTTTATAGGTAAATTCAGGCAGCCGGAGGCTATACTCATAAGTGAAATAAATCAGACTCACATGTGTAAATATTAAACTGTCTCTCTAGTATAAGAACCTGAAAGAGTAAATTGAATCTGAAAGATGCAATAGGTATTGTAAAAGAGAAATAAACTGAGAAAAAGGAATAAACAATTGGGATGAGGGAAAAGAAGAAAGAAAAGAATAAAAAAGAAAGTGGGAAATCATGTATGTGTATACATCGGATTGCTAATGTGACTACTGTGCTACTAATTTGTATAAGCCACTTTTTAAATAGAGGATCAAACTCAGGACCTGTGCTTTCCAGGCAGTGATTATGCTGCTGAACCATCTCCCCAGCTTCTACTACCAGATTTTATTTCATATTTTTCTGTTTTTAAGACAGGGTGTACAGGGCCTCACTAAGTAGATAGGACTCATAATGATTAATTAGCCTGCTTTCCGCCTCCCAAGTGCTGGGAGTACAGGCGCACACCACCATGCTCAGTCTCTCTATCAGATTTTTGAAGGTAGCAGTTAATGCTTAAAATTTTTACTTTGACCAGTTTTGCACGCCTGTATCTGGTAAACTAAACAACTACATCAAAGACAGCAATGTGCAAATAACAGCCATTATTGAATACCTATCGCCTTGTTTTCTTGGAAATTTGTATTGTTTCTTTCTTTCTTTTTTTCTTTCTTTCTTTTTTTTTGTATTTTTTTAGGGATGGGTGTAAAGGGTGTTCGGGGTTTCACTACTAGTTGGGACTCATAATGATCCACCTGTTTGCAGCCTACCAAAAGCTGGGATTGCAAGTGTACAGGTGCACATCACCACGCCCAGTCTTAATTGCTGTCTCAGCACACCCCGGGGACAGGGCTGGAGCGGCAGGCCCAGGGATCAAACTCGCAGCCCCAATCCTGCTTGCAGGAGTTTTCATCTGCTCAGTTATTTGGCCAGCCCTCTTTTTTATTTTATTTTATTTTTTGTATTTTGTATTGTTTCTAATGTCTTATCTATCCTTTTTTATTCTCTTTAAAATAAAAACACCATTTTGTATCTGTATATACAAAACAGTTAGGATAGATATATACAGCTACTTTCCCTCAATTCAGTGAATGGAAAGATTGGTATTAATAGTGTTTGTGGACAGTATATCATGTCTACATCTTGTACTGTGAATAACCACTAAGAAGGCAACAGTATGCAATGTATTAATTATTGAAACTGTCCTACTAATTGGTTTTGAAACTGTCTCATTGCTATTATTTTAAAAATAAAATAAAAAATGCCAAAAGCCAGCCAAATAGCTCAACGGATTAAAGTGCCTATAAGCAGGCACAGAGGCTATGGGTTTGATCCCTGGTACTACCTTGCCAGCTCTGCCTCAAGGGTGCGCTGAGATGGCAATTGAGACTGGGCATGGTGGAGAGCACCTGTAAACCCAGCGTTTGGGAGCCAAAAAAATAGGAAGATCACTGCAAGCCCAATCTCTGTAGAGAGACCCTGTACAACCTGTAGATCCTGTCCTAAATTTATAAAAAATAAAAAATAGTGAACTGATTTTATGGACTGTCCTCAAATTTTAAGACATGATATATGTTTTAACTGTACTATCCTATTAAGAATGAACTCTATCAAATATTTGTTGTTGTTATCCATTATTGTACCATGTTTTCTTTTTCTTTTAGGTGTCTACATTCTTAAAGTAAGTAATGTTTTATAATCATAGAATGACTTAACCTTATAATTTCAGCAGAAAAAGTCCAGCTCTCCGCCAAAGCTGTTAGCTTTCTCATGGCTCTGTAGTCCACATTAATTCTGGTAAGAAACTTGACAGAATGAAGGATGCTCTGGCTACTTCAGGAAGTAGCAATCGAAGGATCTTGAATAAGAAAGTTTCTTTTTTTGAACAGTGACATGAAAGATAAGAGGAACAGAGCTGATGAATGTGGAAACCCATGGCATGGAGCCTAACAATCAGAAATGCCTTCAGGGTAGGTTCCTGTTTCTTCAATGGCCACTTATTTGAAAGAAAAAATGAGGGAAAGAAAGAAACTATTCAGGCTGCCTATTTTAAAAGTAGTATTCCATATGTACGATAAATATTTCCCAGAGTTTTGATACATTTTTGAAATATCGAAGCTTTTTAGTTTCATTTGAATTATAACATTTGATTGGGAAATTATACCTACTTTATTATTCAAAAAAGACTTTCCAAATGCCTGACCGGGTGGTGTGCGCCTCTTAGCAAAGCGCAGGTATTACGGGGCGGATGCGGTGCCTGCCAGGATGTGCACAGTTCAGTTTTATATGGAAGCTTTTGTATCCTATTTTCTTCTTATATAATGAGAAAAATAGTGTTCTGTTGTGCATAGTTTGTGAAGAGATATGTTTAGGGAATTCAAGAATACAAGGCGTATTTCTCAAACAAAAGTTGTACTTCATTGGGAGGAAGTGCCCCTGGTGGAGATGAAGTGCTCAGAGCAGCGTGGGTCCTTGCCTCACTACCTTCTGCCCTGCACTAATAGAGGTGTGGGCATGGCTGTGTCCACAAGGATTAGGGCTTTCTGCAACCCTTGCTCCTCAAATCCGGGCCTAGTCCTGTGTACACAGATCTGCCCACCTTCTTTGCAACAGCTAATATTACATAGAAAGAGCCACAGTGTGAACTGGAAACAGTTTCCAGAGGCATGCTGGAAATGCTAAGTTTTATTAACTAATCCAACAGCAGGAGCAAGACTGGAAAGAGGAGATAAACTGAAAAACACAGAAGCAACAGTGCGTAGGAAGCGGCAACAGGGCAGGACTCTGGCTGCAGAGGTAGGACGGCACTGCACGCAGGCACTGTGGGCTCACTGCAAGGCTAATTGCTGAGTCAGCCTGGGGACTTGTCTCGATGACTCAGAATACTCTGCATTGATTCTAAGGCATTTTAGCCAACTGATATCCTGATCCTAGAGCTTTCTCCTACTAGTCGGTCACTTTCAGGCATATTTATCCATTGGACTAACAGATAACTATAATACACAATAAGCAGATGGGTTTATGTAGGACTGCCTATGTAATGATAACTCCATTTTTATTATTGAATAAAATATGAATAGTATACCTGACCTTCTCCAATATTTAATTCTAGGCATATTCTAAGGACACTTTGTGTGTCTTTACTTTTCTTGATGTTCTTAATAAGTTATCATTACATCCACTGCTACATGATAGAGTGAGGATTATGGAGCTTTATGAAATATGTATTATCAACTCAAGCTCAGTCCTGTGATGGTTGGCCAGCAATATTCTCTGCCTGAATGTTGAGAAGGATCACTGTTAAAATGTCATTAGTGGACTGTCTCATTGACTGTTAACTTCAAAGGTAAGCAAATCAATAAAGGACCATTACCTTTGTTTCCTCCATTCTAGGCAAATAATTTCCATTACTTCTGTCCCTCTCCTATGCCAATATTTTAGTGAAGCCTTTTAGAATAGTTAACTGCTGCCCTATACATATTGGTTGTGGAACAAGAGCAGTGCATGGGCATTTGGGCATTATACATAAAGTCTCATTTGCCTGGAGTGGTGAAGTGGAGAGAAGGCATTGACTACAGCGCAGTCAGACAGTGAGCACCGTCCAGGTGAGGAAGCTCTGTCTGTGGCACACCAGTGTCTTCTGCTGTGTAATTATGCTATCAGATGATGCAAAGCGATGCCAGGAAAACCTGCATTAAAAGTGTGTTCCTGTTGAAGATGGCTAAAACATTTGTCTTTGCACCTATTAATGTTTGAGAAGTATTGAGACATTTATATTATGAAATTTTTACATTTAACTCAGTTTCTTCCCTGAAGATATGCTGTCAAGATATGCCTGGGAAGAAGTAAGCAACTGCTGGTATATGGTTTAAGTAATAATATTAATATATATACATATATTAAATTAATTAACTCTAAGAAAGTTTATAAGACAGCTGAGAATGGTTCTTTTTAACTAATATGCCAACATGCAGGAAATTCTCACATATTACTTATAATTTCTTAATATTGACTATCCTTCTTGCCTGCAATATTTTAATTGAATGTGTCATTTTGAATGCATACAATAAAGTTAGGGATTTAAGAAATGTTGCTAACATTTGAATAATTGATGAAACTCTCCCAATGCTATAAGACTAGTTTATTCACTGAGCTTGTGAGAAATATACCACTTAGAATAGTTTAAGTAAACTAAGTGTGCACCCATTATGATGTTTCTACTGTACTCTACTCTTCTATTTGGTTTGGGATCAAACTCAGAACCTCATGCATGCAACACAAGAGCTCTGCCACTGAGCCACATGTGCAACTTGATAGGTTCTATTTTAATTGCTGTGTCCCTGCCTTCCTCCCTAAAACTCATCATACCAGTTATAGTGTTAGGAATACAATAAACACCCAGTAAATCCCACAGTGAACAATTCAATAGTTGTATGAAATTTTGAGCATTACCAGTGTCAATGACTCAGACAATGTGTGAGATACAACTAAATAATTCTGATTTAATAATAAAATTGTCCCTTTGATCTTGAAAAAAAACCAACAGGTCCTTCAATTGAATTTACCAGGCACACTCAGCTGGCCAAGCTAACCTTTGAGCAGGAGGAATCTAGTTTTAACTTATTAATGACAGTGACTGACAAATGAGGGTTTGAGATGATATTTATAATCTATAAAATGCAGAGGGATGAGTTGATAATTATTTATAATCTATAAAATTTCACCTAAAACAGTGAAGGATGCATTTCTGGTGTTCAAGCCACCCAGTGTACCATGTCTGTTATGGCAGCCGAGGTGAATAAGAATAAATATGGTCATTCATTTGTTCCCCCTGTTTTCATTTAGTTTTGTCAGAGAAAGGTATTCCATTGTCATTTAAATATTGTAGGTGTATGACTTCAGCAAAATAATCCAATATAGTCCAGTAGTCCATAATAGAGTGGGTCATCTGTAGGACTAGCAGTGTCAAGTTATTGATGTGAACCTTTTACAACTCAGCACATTAACATGGCTTTACTTTTTATCTTATTTTTATACTTTTCTGCTGGATGGTTAAGACCAAGATAAAGTAAGACCTATATAACAAGAAATGTAACTTTTGTATCTGACAGGGTCAGTCAAGTCCCCTCAGAACTTAGCCCAAAATCTTGTACCACACTTTGTAGAAACTTTGTGTCAGCCACGTGGATGAATCATGGCCATTGCTTGACCAATTTGCTCTCTGTGAAAGCCTAAAAGAAAGTTTCTCTCCATGTAACTCTCCTTAGGCACACTTTACATCATGAGCACTTTTCTCTATGGCCCCATAATCTTGATCAGAAAATTTCAGACACAGCTGAGTTCCATGACGTTTCAGTACAGGTTCTCCTATGTCCTGAGTCTTCACTGACCTTGTAAGGCTAGGGCCAAAATGTTGGCTGTCCTCGCAGCCTTTCCTTTTCTCTAATTTAGGGTCTGCAAACTTAGGTTGTTAACCCTCCAGAAGAGAAGTTTATTTTTACCTTACAATATGCAGTTGGGTTTAACCTAATTATCTGTCTGAATATCAAAAATCTTAGGCATAGCATGGAACAGGTATTTTTCATCAAGTATTGATATGTTAAACTTTAATTCCCTACAGAATATGGAGAATAAAAATTAAAAAATATTTAAAAATATGAATAAACAATTACATATTTTTACTCACAGATTTAGAAATCTAAATATATATCATTGTAGAAGGACAGACCTGTGACATTTTTTTCTTTTTGTTTCTTTTTTTTCATTTATTACCTTTTATTTTGAACAAACATGTACTTGAGAGACAGTATGGCAATAATTGATATGTCATGACAAGGAGTACATATTAAGACCAAACTGTCAGGCATTCCAACCATGACTCTACTATTATACATTGCTAGCTTCAGTGCAGTTGTTTAGTTCATAGGTATCAGCATATAGTTAGGGTGAGAATCCTACCAATTAAATGCTAGTTTCAAAAACCTGCTAATGTTTCTCAGGTCATTGCTTACCCATCTTGTGTGCATAAACGTATAGCTTTGCCCCTGTCATGTTTCCCAGGTTTTCTCCTTGCCTTCTTTTCATTGTCTAATCTTCAAGTTCTTGCTTTCCTTTTAATTGTGTTATAACTTTCTATTTGTATTTCTTCTTTTGCCTTCTTATGCTAGGGAGACTATATGATATTTACACAGGTGGGTCTGGTTTATTTCACTTTTGAGTGTATCTTCAAGTGGTATCCATTTAAATATAAATGCTTCAAGTTTATCATTCTTTATAGCTGAGTAATACTCCATTTTATAAAAATACCACATCCTTTTCATCCATTCCTCAGGTGACGGACATCTTGGTTGTTTCCAAGATTCGGCTATCACAGATTGTGCTGCTATAAACATAAGTACACACATATCACTTTTGTATCTGTATATTCAAAATAGGTAGGATAAGCATACAGCTACATTCTTTTAATTCAATGAATATAAATATTTGTTCTAATAGTGCTTGTGGACAGGTTATTATGTCTGCGTCTTATACAGTGAATAACCACTAAAACAACCATATGCAATGTATTTATTATTGAAACTCTCCTACTAATTGGTTTTGAAGCCATCACATTATTATTTATTTCTCAATAAAATCATTGAAAAATTGAAAAATAAATAATATAAAATAAAGGATATCATGTCTACATGTTCTTCTATGAAGAACCACTACAAAGACAACAATATGCAATGTATTAATTATTGATACTGTCCTACTAATCAGTTTTAAAAACATCTCACTGCTATTTGTTTCTCAATAAAATTAATAAAATATACCTTCACCAACAAAAAGCAAACAAAAACAAAACCCAAAACAGGAAATTAGAAAATGTCTAAGAGAAGAAACAATACAAGGAACATACTAAAACATGTGAAATTCAACAAATGCGATTTTAAGTGTGAAATGGATAAAGTGTAGATAGACAGATAGATAGATAGACAGACAGATAGATAGAATAATTGCAGTGAACATTTAGGAGCAAATTTGGTTAAAATACAAAAGATCACCACCTGAATCACAAGTTCAATGAATCTAAAAGAAAGTGTAAATGAGGAAAACATGAATGATTGTCTCAAAGAAAGGAAGTAATCTGAGAAGATCACAGTGGTATAAAATGATATTATTAAAGGGTTATATGCAGCACTCAGAAATCACTAAATTATTGAATGGAGTGGTTGGTAGAAGTATCACTTGATCCTGAAAAATTGAGTTAGATCTATAGAAACAGTGACCAAAATGGGAGTCGATTCTTTTAGGACACAGGTCAAGACCTGGTCACAGAACCTAAGTAGCACACTGTTTCTCCTATATGAGAAGTCCAAAGTGTAAATGAATTAAGTAGAAAAATAAATGATAAATGACAAACAGTAGTAAATACATCCTTTGTAAACAGAAGGCAAGAGGTAGAGGAGGGGCCAACGGAACAGGCAAGACATAAAATGTGCTTACGATGTGGACCGGCTACACATGATGAAGGCAATACAGATGTGTACAAGTGGAAATTTTTTTTTAAAGTTATGGTAATATACGTGTCATGGTTGTTTTTGGCCTAAAAGTAACATTGCTGAGGGTGGGGAGATAGCTTGGTGGCATAAGTGCCTGCCTGGCAAACACAAGGACCATGGGTTGTAATCCCAGCCCCGGGGAGACTGAGACAGGAGGATCACTACGAGTCTAAACTGTGTAGCAATAAACTGTACCAAATAAATAAATTTTTAAAAGATTAAAATAGCATTACTTAAAATAATAAAAATATATACTAATTTAAATATATACTTAAATTAATATTTTTGTGACTTCCTGATTTCTATTATTTTTTAATTTAACTTTGAATAGTTAAAACAGAAGGAAAAATAAACATAAAAAAGACAGAAACAAGTTGACATACAACAATACATACGTTATAGATTTTCAAAATAGGAATAGATAATTAACAATGGTTGTTATTGTCAAATCTGTTGTTTAGATTAGCAGATATAGTTATGCAAGACTGGGAAAATAATTGAATATTGACACCTGCTTTCAAGAAATTTTAATTTTTTCCTTATCTATATTTCATTTATTATTAAATAAAAAAGAATTGGATGATTTAGAGAGACAGACACAAGAATAAGTATGAATCTTTATAATCAAATAAAATAAACAAAAATACAAACTCACCTAATTTTTTTCTTAAATTGAATTCACTCTGTTGGTAACAACTGGAGAAACATAATAGATTTTAGTGGAAACACATTTACTACCTGTCTTCCAATTCATTAATTTTCGTTCCTGCTGTGTTCATTCCACTGTGAAAGCCATCCATTCAGTCTTTAATTATAACATTCTTCATGTTGTAATCTACCTTCCAGGACATGTTAATCACAGCTGTTTCTATGTTTGCATCCAATGTGTCTGATAACTGGGTGTAGTTGTCATTCTCACTGCATATGATCTGGCACACTTCCTTCCTCTTAGATGGGACCACTCATCAGCCTCAGCTGTCCCCATAGAAGGATGGGTGCATGCTCACCCCTCTGTATTCTGCTGAACTCACTGCAGTCACATCTCAAGTATTACATGGGCATTAACAGAGCTTTTAAAGTTTAGTTATCTTTGGTTATTTTAAATGTTTCTATTGTTTCAAAGAATTCCAATTTCATAATCAATTCCAGATCAGCAAATGTAGCTTCTGGACTATCCTTTCATAGCTTAAAATCCTGAAGGAACTCTATGCATTTTTTCTTTTTTTTTTTTTATTTTATTGAATTACAAATATCAATGAGACAGATTCAAGACACATTAACAGGACAGATTCAACAAATTAATACATTGCAAACAGTTTTCATAATGTTTTGGTATCATACAAGGTACATACATGATATTATACTTACAGACATTATTATAGCAGATGTCTCTTATCAGTGAATTAAGAGAGTGTAGCTGTTTACCTCTTATTTTTTATACCTCAATTATATCAAAGATTCAATAATTAATACTTTCTACTTTGTTATTTTCCTAGTGGTTGTCCATAGTACTAGAAGCCAACATAATATCTTATCTAACCAATATTAGTGCAAATTTTGCTTCTCATAGAATTACGCAGAAGCACAGCATATTTATCCTAACTGTACTGTTTATGCACACACATCATGATTCTTCCTTTCTATACCCCTTCCTTTGTCTACACCTGTCAAAGATGGGCACTCCAATGTCATTAAACCAATGACAATGGTTTAATGTCATTTAATGTGTTGGACTGTGTTGCCAGCAGAATCCAACACAGTCCAGCATTCCACAGTAATAGTGAGTTATCTGAAGAAGTTGTTGACTATAGCCATTTACAGCTCAACTTGTTATTATGGACACACATTGTATACCACATTTTTATACTTTGCTGCTGGATGGTTAAGACCGAGATAGAGCAAGCCCTATACATCAAAAGACGTAGCTTTTGATTCTAATGAGGTCATTGAACTCCCCTCAGGGTTTATCTTGTAATCCTGTACATTACTCTGTAGATCCTTTGTCTGTGTCATCCATGTGGATGAGTCACAGCCAATGCTTGACCAGTTTGCTCTCTGTGAGAGCCTCAGAGAAAGTTTTTGCTCCATGTGACACTCCACAGGTATACTAGAGATCTTTGATCTCCTTGATCTGTCGCTCCATAATCTCCTTCTTCAGAAAATTTAGGGCACAACTGAGTTTCATGATGTTACAGTACGGGTTCACCTATGTTCTGAGTCTTCGCTGACCTTGAAAGGCTAGGGCCAAAATGTTGGCTGGCCTTGTGTCTCTTCTATTTCTCCAATTTTGATCTGTGCACTTAGGTTGTTAACCATCCAGAAGAAAAGTTGATTAGTACCCTGCAGCATATGCCGTTCACTTTGCCCTCTCTGACTCAATTGATTTTAGTTGATGTTGTGCATTTCTATTTGTATTTATTCTTTTGACTTCTTATACTAGGGAGACTATACAATATTTGCACATGTGTGTCTGGTTTATTTCACTTACAACTATATGTTCAAGTAGCATCATCTTCAACATAAATGCTTCAAGTTTATCAATCTTAATAGCTGAGTAATATTCCACTATATAAAAATACCACATCTTTTTCAACCATTCCTCATGTGATGGACATCTTGGTTGTTTCCAAGATTTTGCTGTCAAAAATTGTGCTGTGATAAACATAGGTACACATATATCACCATGATATCATGTTCTCAGTTCCTCTGGGAAAATACCCAGTAGGGGGATAGCTGGCTTGAATGGGATTTCTAGTCCTACTCCTTTGAGGACTCTCCACACTGACCTCCACAATGGTTTTACCAGTCTACATTCCCACCAGCTGTGGAGAAGTGCTCCCTTTTACCCACAACCTCTCCAATGTTTGTTGTTGGTTGATTTCTTTATGTTAGCCATTCTTTCTGGAGTGAGATTGTATCTCAGTGTTGTTTTTATTTGCATTTCACGGGTGGCAATGTGGAGCATTTTTCATATATTTATTTTCTTCTTTAATTTTGTCCTCTGAGAGGTGTGTATTCATCTCAGATGCCCATTTCTGAATTGGGTCTTTAGATTTCAGGGCCCTGTTATATCTTAGTTCTTTATATATTCTAGACAGCAGACCTCTGTCTGATTGTTTACTAGTAAGGATATTTTTCAAAATTTGTGGGTTGTCTTCTCACTCTGTTGACAATTTCTTTTGACGTGCAGAAACTCTGCAAAAAGAGTTAATCCCATTTGTTGATTCTTTCAAGGGTTTCCCGTGCAAATATATGATTGTTCATGAATTCTTTACCTACCCCTATGTCTTCAAGAGTTCCTGCTACTTTCTTTCCAGGAGATTGAGTGTTTCCGTTTTAATGTTTAGATCTTTAACCCATTTTGACTTTGCATGGTGATAGAGCTTGTTCAAGTTTTAGTTTTTGGCATGTAGAAAACTATGTTTTCCAGCAACATTTGTTAAAGAGGCTATCTTTCTTCCGGTGAGTATGTTTGACCCTTTTGTTGAAGATCAGATTGCTGAGTCTGTTGGTAGATGTTTCTGCATCTTCTAATCTATTCCATTGATCCTCAGGCCTATTTTGTTGCCAATACTATGTTGATTTTATCACAGTGGCTTTGTAGTATAATTCCAAGTCAGGAATTCTGATGCCTCCTGCCTTGTCTTTATTGGCCAGGATTGCCTTTGCTATTCTAGGTAGTTTGTGTTTCCTAATAAATTTTAGCAATGATTTCTCTAGGTCTGGAAGGTATGTTGGTGGCAGTTTGATAGAGATTGCATTAAATCTGTACAGCAATTTTGAGAGTATGACCATCTGCACGATTTGAGTTCTTCCTATCCAGGAGCATGGAATATCTTTCCATTTTCTGAAATCCTCTATAATCTCTTTTCTTAGGGTGTTGTAATTTTCCATGAAAAGATCTTTGACTTCCTTGGTTAAGTGAATCCCAAGGTATTTCATTTTCCATGGTGCTATTGTAAAAGTTATTGTTTCTATTGTTTCCCTTTCAGTGTGCTTGTTATCTGTGTAGAGGAATGCTATTGACTTTTGCATATTGATGGTGTATCCTGCTATGCTAATGAATTTCCATATCAGCTCTAGTAGTTTCTTGGTGGAATTTTTGGGGTCTTCCAAGTAAAGTATCATGTCATCTGTAAATAGTGATAATTTAACTTCTTCTTTACCTATTCTTATTCCCTTCATTTCTCCCTCTTTTCTAATGGCTATTGCTAATGATTCTAAGACTATATTGAAAAGGAGGGGTGATAGAGGACATCCTTGTCTTGTACCCGATTTAAGAGTAAAAGATTTCACTTTTTCCAAATTTAGGATTATATTAGCTTTTCAGTTGTCATAGATGGCTTTACTCAACTTAAGGTACTTTGAATATGAATGAGTTTTGGACTTTGTCAAAAGCTTTTTCTGCATCAATTGAGATGATCATGTGGTTTTTAGATTTCAGTCTATTAATGTAGTGTATTAAATTTATAGATTTTTGAATATTGAACCATCCTTGCATCCCTGGGATGAATCCTACCTGGTCATGGTGTATGATCTTCTTGATCATTTGCTGCATTCTATTTGCTAGGATTTTACTGAGTATTTTTGCATCTATGTTCATGAGGGAGATTGGCCTATAGTTCTCCTTTTTGGTTGTGTCTTTCCCTGGTTTTTGAATCAGTATAATACTTGCCTCCAGAAATGATTTTGGGAGGACTACTTTCTTTTCAATTTCATTGAAGAGTTTGTGGAGTGTGGGTATTATATCTTGTATAAATTTCTTGTAGAATTCAGCTGTGATTCCATCAGGACCTGGACTTTTCTTTGTTGGTAGGTTTTTTATTAAATTTCATATTTTGTTGGCTGTCATTGGTTTTTTGAGAGTTGTTATATTTTCTTGGTTCAGTTTTGGTAATTTGTAGCTTTCCAGTAATCTGTCCATTTCTTCTGTGTCTTCTATTCTGTGAGTGTAAAGATTCTCAAAGTAATCCTCTGAATTTCCACTTCGTCTGTGGTGATTACACCCTTTTCATTCGTTATTGCATATATTTAATTTTTTTTCTTTCCTCTTTTTGATGAGGTTGGCTAGAGCATTATCAATTTTATTTAGTCTTATAAAGAACCAACTTTTTGATTTGTGGATTCCTTGAACTGTTTTCTTCATCTCAATTGAATTAATTTATGCCCTAATATTTATGATTTCCTCCCATCTTTGCACTCTGGGTTTCGTTTGTTCTTCTTTTTCTAGATGTCGGAGTTGCAACATTAGTGTGTTTATTTATTCCCGTTCTGTTTTCCTAATGTGTGAGTTCATAGCTATGATTTTCCCTCTGAGAACTATTTTCCTCTCATCCCATAAATTCCTGTGAGTTGTGCTTGAATTTTCATTGAATTGTAGATATTATTGAATTTCTTGTTTATTTTCTTCTGTGACCCATTGATTGCTGAGTAGGGTGCTGTTTAGTTTTCATGAATTTAGCAGGTTTCTCTGGTTTCGTTTTTTATGTATTTCCAGTTTCATTTACTGTTGTCAGATAATATGCATGGGATAATTTCTATTTTCTTGCATATACGTACGCATGACCTCTGCACTAGTATATGGTCTATTTTGGAAAATGACCCACATGCAGTTGAAAAAAAATGTGTATTCAGCTATGGTTGTTTGGAACACTCTGTATCACGTCCATTTGTTCCAAGCTTTGGTTCAGTTATACTACTTCCTTGCTAATTTTTTGTCTAGTTAATCTATCTTTTTGAGATAAGGGGGTATTAAGGTCTCCTATTAAGATTGTGTTCTTAGATATTAGGTTTTTCATGTCCATTAAGATTTGTCTTATATAGCTGTGTGCTCCTATGTTTGGTGCATAGATATTTGTGAGTGTTAACTCTTGCTCTTGAATTTTACTCCTGATCAATATATAGTGGCCTTCTTTGCTTCATTTGATAGTTCTTGGTTTGAAGTTGAGACTGTTTGCGAACAGAATTTCTACTCCTGCTCTTTTCTGAGCTGCTGGGGCATGTAGTATTTTTTTCCATCCTTTGACTTTGAGCCTAAGAATGTCCTTTTGAGTTAAGTGTGTTTCTTTAATACAGGATATTGTTGGATTTTGTTTCCTAATCCACTGTGCTAGATTTTGTTTCTTAATCCATTTGTTTACAGTCAGTTCTTAATTGGTGAATTGAGTCCATTTACATTGATGGTTATAATTGAAATGTGTTGACTTATGTTTGTCATGATATTTAGCTGCTGTTGTTTACTCCTTTGTGTCCTGTGTTTAATTGTCTGTCCTGTTTAATGGGTTCCTTCTGTTCTCAGTCATAGAGTTCTCGTCATTGGGTTTTATCTCTGGAACATCTTTCAGCAGCCTGTGAATGGATGGGTCTGTCATCATAAAATTCTTTAGTCGTTCTTTGTCATGGAAGTATTTTACTTCTCCATCAAACTTGATAGACAGTTTT
>PVKA01012325.1:22987-58259 GCA_004027165.1 Ctenomys sociabilis
GTTTTTTTTTTTTTTTTTTTTTTTTTTTTTTTTTTTTTTTTTTTTTTTTGAGACAGGGTCTCACTATGAAGTTCAGGCTGGCCGTAAACTCACTTTGTAGCTCAGGCTGTTCTCAAACTCACAACAATCCTCCTGTCTCAGCCTCCCGAGTGCTGGGATTACAGGCATGCACCACCATGCCTGGCAGTATATTATTTTTGTGTGAGATTTCTGAGATCTTGACTATTATATGTCTCAGTGTGTTTTTAGTTTGGTTGAATTTATTTGGTGTTCTGTATGATTCCGTTACCTGAATGTTGTATTGTTTCCTCATATTTGGCAAGTTTTCTGTGATTACTTCTCCCCAGATGCTTTTTATGTCATTTGTATTGACTCCATCATTCTCATTGATACCAATTATTCTCACATTGTTCATCCTGGCATCATCTTGCAGGTGATGCATTGTTTTTTCCTGCATTCTTGTTGTTTTTAAGAGATCCTTTCTCACCTTTTCACTTGCTGCACCAGCATCTTCAAGATCTGAAACTCTGTCCTTGCTTTCAATCAAACGGTTTTGAAGACTCGTGATTGACCATTTTAGCTCTTCTATATCTCTTTGACTGTGTTTCATGCATTCTATTTCTTTTCTGCATTGCTCATTCAAGGAATCCATCATATTTCTGATCTCCTCAATTTTTTTATCCATGTCTTCTTTATAGGTAGTTATTAATTCTTTTTCTGCAGAGTTTCTTCCAAGTTAGGTTTCCTCTGCATATTTCCGGACTTGTTTCTGTATTTCAGATGCTATGATTTCAAAGAATTTTTTTTCAAAGAATTCTTTTTTGGTTTCAGAACTTATTTCTGCTTTGAGTTCCTCATGACTTTTCTGCTATTGTTTCTTTGCCTCTGACGCTGTTAATTCATATGTTTCAGCTGGAATAGTGCTCTCTGCATTTGTTCTGGGTGAACATTGATTTTCCTTCAGATGTTTCTGCATTTGATTCTTTATTTTAGATGCTGTATATTGAGATACTTCTTTTTTTAAATTAATCAGACGAGAATTAATTCTCGTCTGATTTCCTCTATACCTTTTTGCTGTTGTTCCTTTACTTCCATATCTGTTTATTCATTCATTGCAGCTGAGCTAGTGTCCTCTGCCCTTACTGGTGGACTCGAGGCCTGAGATTGTATTTTTCTCCTTGTCCTTGTCATTTTTATAGCACTGACCTCTGACCTTTGGTGTAGATCTTTGGTGTAACTATAACCTTAGCGTGTTATGAGATTCGGGTGCCAGTCTATTAAGTTTGAAATTATCCAGGTATGCCTGATCTGGATCTAGCTGTTGTGTTCAGTTCCTTTTTGGTGCAGCTCCTGTGGTACCCCTCTGTCGGTTCCCTGGTCTTGCAAGCACTAACTGAACCAGGATGCAGAGCGAGTAGTGAAAATTCCCCTATCTTGGCTGGCTTTTGAGCAAGGATCCAGAAATTTGCTGGAGTCCTCCCTCCTGTGTCAGGCAGGTCGCTCTCTAGGTGGGCGGGCCTGGGCTTTGGTGAGTCTGCTGGGCTCCTAAAAGGATAGTGGATGTTCTTATTCACCGGGTAGGTTGTGCTGGGTCAGCCAACCTGTGTTGGGTCCAGGGCTATGGGCCAGAACCGGAGAAGGCTGGGAAAGGTCCCTCTGGTGCAGCGGGCCTGGAGCCCTCACTCAAAGGCCGAGCTGGGCTGGGTCTTGGGCTGTGGGGTGGGACCAGAGGTCACTGGGAAATGTCTCTCCAGAGGAGCGGGCCTGGAGCTCTCCACTCATCGAACTTTCATACCCAGGGAGTCACGGAAATTCCCACTCACTCAGTGGGCTTTAGGGCAGGAGATTGGAGGAGTTGCTGGTGAGTGGGCCCTGAGGATTCAGGATGGTCACTGGCTTGGAGGGCTTTGGGGTGGGAATCGGGTAGCATGCGCAGGAGGATGCCAAAGGCTCTCCCTCAGACTCTCCACACCCTCACTGATCTGGAAAGCCTGATGAGTCATGCAAATTCCCACTCACTGGGAGGGCTTGGGACGGGATCCAGGAGGCTTCTGGAGTTGGCCCAGGGCCCGTTGTCTCAGGCTGGTCTCTTTGGCTGGGTAGGCTTGGGCGGGTTCAAGGAGGCTGCCAGAGTCACCCCCACTGTTGTAGGCTGGTTGCTTTGGCTGGGAAGGTGGCATTCTTTTTCTTTACACCAATCTTGCACGTTTATGTCTAGTAACCTAAACAACTAATCTGAAGATAACACCCTGCAATAGAGCAACTATTGTTGAATTCCTATTACTTTGTGAAATTTTGTCTTTTCTAATATTGTTTTTTTCCACTACCATTTTGTATTATTTTATTTTAAAAAGCAAACCACTTTTTCTGCTTATTAATTCTTTATCCCCTTGAGATAAGTTTCTCTGCACAGAGCACACACTTCTTGCTAAGACACACATTCTACTTTATTTGACATTGAATATTCTATGGCTTTCTTAGGTCTTAAAGCAGTAGGAGCTCTACAAGGTCTGTCAGGACTTTAGTGGGATAGGGTCTAGCCCCAGTCTTCCAGTGTTAGGTCTGAGAAGCCCACCACATGAAGAAAGACTCCAAGAGACGTCCTCTTATGTAAAAGCAAGGGGTTTTTATTTTCCATGCATGCATGGGGCTCACTGAATGTGCAGGAACAGAGAGCCCCGAGCTGACTGTGGGCTGGGTTTTAAGCTGGAAGACAAAGGGAGGAGGGGTCTTGTAAGCGCGGTTACAGAAGCGAATGGCATTGGTTAGTTTAGGCTGACCTTTAAAATGATTGGTGGGTTTGAGAATATATGACTTTTTAAAGAAACTAAGAGGGGTAGGCCATAGGGCAACTATTAATTAACTCTGTGGTTTTAGCTGTTTCCCGAGAATGGCTGGGTCAAAGTGACTTATTTTATAAGAATGTTCCCAGGCTGGAGATTAAATGTTTTTCCCAGGTAGGCCTGAGGTTTTTGTGTTCTCTTTGTTTTAAAAACATGGATAATTTAAGCTCTATGGCCATAAGCAGACATAACATTAGGCAGTAATCTGTACAAGCTGACATGGTTTGTTGATGTACTAAGGCGATGCATACAGAACAGGATGGCGGTGTAACCTCATGTATGCTCTTAGAAATTATTTGGGCTTTACACCAGATGATGTGCTTCAGCGTAGTATGAGATTGCAGTTCTATCTCAAACAAAATAAATGAGTTTCAGAGTTAAAGCTGTAAGTAATAAGAAAGGCTTATCATAGTGGTGACCTTTGATGTTCTGAAAACTTTTATTTCCTCTTAACCTTGCTTTCCCAATTGCTTCTTGTCTCATAGTTACATTCAGTGCTTGGGAATAACCAACGTTTTCAACTTCAGTTTTTTTTTTTTATACCTGTCAAACCCTCACCATGAACTAGACATTTTATTCTTTCTCTCTCTTTCCTTGCTGAGAATGATAACATTAATTCCCCCTTTATACACATTACACACAGACTCAGACACACACACATGCATGCACACAACTTCTTACTGGCAGATACTGAAGAATAGAGGTGGTAATGGCAACTTAATATTCAGCATTGTTTAGAAAATCATTCTATATAACTACTAGGAAGACAACAATATGCAAAGTATTAACTATTGTAACTGTCCTGCTAACCTGCTTTGAAACTGTCTCATTGCTATTTCTTTCTCAATAAAATCAGTAAAAGAAAGAAAATCATTCTACATTATTTTGAAAAACGTTTTGTATTTCTTTTGGAAAATAATATTATTTAATGTATTTCTTTATTAAAGAATATATGATTCTGAAATAAAGGTGAAGGCCTACTCATAAAATCAATGTCAGTGATAAATAGATAATCTTATTCATCACTATATAACTATCTTGAATTTGCACATGCAGGAATCTCAACAAATGTTCTATAAATAGGACAGATGAAAAGCTCAACAGACAGTGACAGAATTAGTCTTTATGTCTCTTTTTTTCTGACATTAAACTCTCTGTCCTTATTCAGACAACAAGCATAATGATGAAACACATTCTTCCTAAAGAGGGTGACCATTCTGCACAGCATTTGAGTTCTGAGTCTGCAGTATCTCCTATGGAGGCCTGACTATGAATGCCCAGCTCTGGGTGATCCTAACCCTCAAACCTGGAAAGAGATGTCAGAGTCAGATGAATGCAGATGCAAATCTCCAATAAAGGAGTCCAAAATGTCTCTCTTTGAATAGTTGCAGAGCAATATTGCAATGTGGAACACACACACACACACACACACACACACACACACACACACACACACATACACACAAGCTGGTGGCTTCTAGTATGTCTGAAGAATAACAGAAAGCCTGCAGGCTTTATTCAAGTACAAAAATCTAAAAACTTACTTGAAAGCAAGTTCACTGCTACTTTTGGATCTTGTAGGAGTTGGGAAGCTCTGATTTTCAAACCAAGGTAGTTACTACCTAAAGTTGATGGCAAGGTAGAGAGGGTGATTTCCTTTGCCAGTAGTGAGGTAACTATATCTTAAAATTAGGTGAGGCTGTTTTGTTGGATTAGTTTTCTATGATGTTCTCAAAAATACTTGACCTGAGTTTCCTTTTTTTCCCTCCACCGCCTCAGTTCCATTTCAGTGGGATACAAGTTACCTTTATATGTACTGGTGAACTAGGACCAAGAGTAATTCTAGATCTGCCCTCAGGAAAAAGCATGTTTACCTGTGTTAGAGCATACTTTGCCCTGTTGTCTGCATGGCATATAAGAAACCAAGAAATGATGGAAAGCTCAGTGGCTCTGTCATTCACACAGGTGTGACACTACCCTAGATGCTGAATGCTTTAAAAACAGCTTTTGTGCTCATAGAAAGCCTTGACATGTGAAAGGGAACTTTCTAAAGCACCTATCCAAGGATTGCATATATCACCATGTGTCAGCCCATTGTGCAGACCCTACCAGTATGTCTGCATACCGGAACATGACCCCCTGCTGTAGGTCAGATCAAGGTTCTCTTTACAACTGCTTTCACAATGGAGGGGATTCTGGAGAATGTTTTTTCTTGTGCTGCTTGTCTTAACCCATCCTTGGGATGACCCAACCCTAGCCTTAGATCTCCACAGCTCTAATATTCCTCTCAGAGGTTCTTGCTTGACTTTCATCCTCCTTCCTGTACAGATGTGGAATTTGCCAAAACCCTATGGCAGTGTCTTAAATATTCACCTTTCTCTCTTCAGCTCTGAGGGATGGCCAAATACTTTGCTGATTTCTTGTCCACAGAAGCAGTTATCTCCCTCTGTCAAGCTGAGGGCTCAGTTGGACTCAGGCCTGGGAGAAAGCAGCAGAGGATTATGACCTCCCCACAGCCACCTCCTTCCTTCTCTAGATGCTCAGCCCTTTTGTGTGATCTGTGCCAGATCTTAGGCTTTTACGAAAGAATTTTATTCTACCTTTTAAGATTGTCTTGGCAAGAGTGCCCTAAACTTCTTCTCACTAACCCAGCTAAAGGCTATTCTGTATGTGCATTTGGGAGAGATTATATCATGAATTACATCACCTTACATTAACTCTTGTAATTATAATTCCTAGTATTCATGAACTCTGACATGAATACTAGTTTTTATCCTCCAATTGTCATAATAATGAAAATTATAATATAGTTCTATACCTAAAAATATATAATTATTATAAATACTCATTTTCAGTTATGATTTTACTATTCTAGATCTATGCACGTGTTTTCTATATCCATACATTCATTCAAGTCATAAGAATCCATGAGTAATGCAAAATAATAATATTGTCAAAGAAACAAATACTTTGTGTTTTAGGATGTTTGCTTAAATCCTTCAAAATAATTCTAAACAATGAAGCAAACAAATATATTTTCAAGTATATATGTATAATATTTTAGCACAAAACACATCAATTAGTGTCACATGTTAAAAGAAAAATGGAGCAATATATTCAATGTATAAGTAAGCAAGGGATTTGCTTCTAGAATTGTGCTTATAGCACTTGAAGCTAATTAGAAGCAATCAAATAAAACAAATTTAAAAATAGACAGAAGTTATGAGCAGTCAGTACATAAGGAATGGCTCTCAAATGACTGGCATGATAAAAATTGCCACATACAATTAGACAAAAAAATATTGGGCATTGAAATTGTGATGAGCTACCACTTTCTCTCCATTATGGACATAAATGAAGATTTTAACAGTTTTGATTGCTGTCAATAAAGCAAATGGTGGAGATGGTAAAAACTGATCTGTCACATTTAAGGATAATCTAAAAGAATGTGGTAGGACTGACATACCATACCAGAGGTGATTAAGAGGTACAGTGAGTGTTTACAAAAAAAAGACATGTATTACTATAAAAGACACACCGATATTAATCTCACAAACATATTTATCCCATTGTTCTTGCTGCTTTCTCAAACAGCTCTGGAAGTCCTCTTCAGGAATGCTTTTATGAAGCATGGTAAAAACATGGTTTATTCTACTAAGTGTCATCCAACTGAAATGCAGGCTCACAACATCACTACATATGTCTTCCTCCTCTCTATTCATGGCTGCACTTTATTCATTCTTTCAACAATTCCTGGCTCTTCTCCCAACTCAAAAGGAACATAAAAGATAAACGTTTTCAGTCAATTCACGTCGTCAAAGGAACAGTGAAAGCACAACTAAACACGTTCTCTCCTGAAAGAGGACTTCAAGAACTGCTTCAGAAAGTGGTGGAAATGCTCAAACACCTTTGAAGCAGTGGGAGGATTTCGATGGGAGTCAATAGCAAAATGTCTGTAACTGTATTAAGGAGTTTCAAAAATTTAAACATTCACCATAAGTTTTTTCATAGCTCAGATGACCATAGTATGGCTCATAGTTCTGGAACCTTCCTGGAGAAGCGTGTAGGAGCTATCAGCAAGAAAAAAATGCATAAGGGCATTTTCTTGAAAGAAAATAAGAAAAGTGAACAACTAACTCCTAAACCAATGACTAATCGGCAAACAAACAGCTGAATGCAATCCACCCTCACTATGGCACATTAAATATGTAGTGATTGAAAAAACAGCATACAGTGAAGGCAACGTGGGCATTGCTGTTGGATCCTGAAAAGCTTGATTCATTTAAATTGCTGGATATTACTTTTTCATTGTAGAATTGATCATAAGAGCATTTTATTGCATATATTTATGTATGTTGTTTAAATACATGAGATATATACATACATATATATAATTGCACTTCTATTGATTTCATTATTTAAGACAAAATAAGATATTTTTTTCAAAATAATATTTATGGAAAGAGATTATAGCCTCCTTAAGAACAACAATGTCTTTGTTGGGTGTGTCTTTCACTTCACCCCTTTAGATGACAGGACTACATCACATGTATCACATACACGTTCTTAGGTGCTCAGTGGAAGATGCTGCAATTCCGACGTCTTGGGGATGGAGTTCCTATTTGTTTGAAAATTCAGAAAGAGAAAAAGTGAAAAGGACACAAGACTTGATGTAAATATGAATACTCTGAATTGTGTAGAGTATTAAATCACTATGTAATAATTTCTACTTGATTAAAATTTGTGTATTTTGCCAATTTATTTTACAGTAATTTACTACTCAACTGAGAAAAGGTGAGATATATGCATTACATTTTAGAAGTGCATCTAATGAAATAAAAGATTGACATTCATGCTTATTATCCAATAGTTAATGTATTAGTATACCACTTACAGAAATATAGTGAGTTCTTATTGGAGAAAACAGCTTCTTTGATTTTCTACATGGCGTTGGTTGTGTAACAGTATGATAGAAGATGTAAATTGTCATTTGGATTCCTAAACACTCCAAAACATCAGCATCCTAAGCACGTAGCAATCAATCTCTTGTACAACAGCTTTGCACTCTCAGCTTTCTACTGTTTAACCATCCTCCCCTGAGATGCAGTCCTTATCTCCTTTTTTTTTCTGTATTTTAGGGAAGGGTCTGCAAGATGTTCAGGGCCTCATACTAGATCAGACTCGTAGTGATCCACATGTTTACAGCCTCCCAAGTGCTGGGATTACAGGCACACACCACCATGCCCAGCCTCAATTGCCTTCTCAGTGAGCCCCCGGGGCAGGGGTGGCAAGGCAGGCCTGGGGATCAAACCTAGCCCCTGTACCTGTTTGCATGTGCTTTAAGCCGCTGAGCTATTTGGCTGGCTCTCCATTTTTTAATAGCATCTTGTCACTTTTGGCCAAGAATATCCTTCTCTTCCAGAAATGTCTGGATCTTTTCACTAGAGCATACTTTCGAATATCAGGTCTTAACTTTGGAGGGCTGTGTTATATAGACCCAGATGAGTTGTGGCACTAATAGAAGAAGAGGCACAGCTCATCATTTTACTGATGCAAAAGAGGACTTTATTAATAAACCAGGTCGGTGATTTTCACTGATGTCTACAACTTAAGTGTGTGTCACTGAAAGCGTTTTCATGTAAATACTTCATAAATCAGTGCCTCACACACATTCCAGTTTCCTGTGTTTCTAGTAACTTCTATTTACCTCACTATATATTACTTTGCTAAATCGTACTTTGGTCTCACAGTCCTACATGTGAGAGCCTGCATTTTCTCTTTCCCCATGTAATTTGGGCCCACATATCTTGGACTTTACTGTTAGACCTGCAGGTTCATTATATTGTTTCAGTGAACAAGCACCAAAGAGGGAAAATATGCTAAGAAACTATTAAATTGACCATATATCATATTACAAAGAAAATCTCCAGGGACATCACAAAGGAAATCAGTGAAAGGAATGGATATAAACTAGCACTTATTCTCAAGGTTTTGCTCAAAATTATTTTTCAGACTTGAAAGTGACTATTGTTACTATTTTCCTGTCACTTTCCATTATGCATTTTAAACAGGAGCATTATTTGCTCTTTTCTTCTTCCTATTCAAGATCATTTGGTACTATTTCCACCTAATTTATTTCAGTTCTTCATTGTATAGCCTTATTTTTCAAAATTTGAATGCATCAAATAAAATCTTATTATTCTGTTTCATTCATCAGCGTAGACACTGTGGAAAGATAATAAATAAAGCAAATATTGCTCTGATTTATTTGTTTGTAGATAAACAATTAAAAAGTAGATAGATTGTGCTTTAAAACTGTATTGTTTCCAAAAAAGTTTTCTGACTCAGATTCAATTTTAGGGAGGCACTAGGGTAAACAAAGTATCTATTATATTAGTGGTACAATAACCTGAAATAAATTTTAATATTCATTCAAATTTATGTTAAAAGTCAGAGCAACAGTACAGAAATCAAAAATTTGATAACAACATTTAAGCACACTATTTTGAATGCTTTACTATCCTGCAGTGATAACTGCTTCTCAAAGGCCAGGTTACTAAAAACAAGGGCACAGCTATACACTTAAGCTCATAGGTGCTGTACCTCAGAAATCCAGTCTTATCTGTGCAATTTCAAAGTATTGCTGGTCCTTGCCCTAAGCTCTCAGTAGTTGGTTACTTTTAAGTTGATGAGATAAAATAGCTCTCATCCAAAGTTAAAGGAAGAAAGATCCAATTCTGATTGCAGTTTAGAGAGGGTTCAGTCCACAATAGGCTGACTTGAAAGCAGAGCAACATGGCAGAGAAGCATTGCAGAGGAGAAAAAGTTCACACAAAGCAGGGCAGACAGAAAGCCCCAAAGTCCAAATCTATCTCTCCCTTTTCTTCCTCCCAGGATGCCTACAACTTGGGTGGTCCCATCTACACCCCCAGTGGGCCTTGCCATTATTCAGAACAGAACTGTGCTACAGCAATGCATGGATTAATTTAAGAATCATCCTCCCTTTATCCCACCATCACATACTCTGAATCCAGTGGCCTCTGAAAAGTCCCACCAATGACCACAGGAGGTTTTGTAAGGACATCTAGATACAAACCATGACATTTAGATTCCAGACGAGAAGAAAACAATGAACAAATACAGTTTTGAATACTTGTAGAGAAAATATCTGAAATTTTTTATAAATCAAATATACCATGGGAATATCTCATGGGTAGCCTACTGTGGTAGGACAGGTGTCATCAAAGCACTAAACCACACTGTAACATTTAATACAAAAAAATTAAGAAGTCATTTGATTCACAAAACACTGTTTGGTTTTGCTCTTCCGTTAGGAAAAGGCAGGAAGTAAAGGAATAGGAAGCTTTCGGTCATTTCTTATCATACGTTCGTATGTAAGAACAGAATGAGTTGATGGAGAGACCTTGCTTTTTCACATTGGCTACCTGCCCTCCTCATAAACGCTCTACCTATCTGGCCTCTGTCAGCCCTGGGGACCCCACAGTTTTCTTCTGGGGTGCATGGGACAAGTGACAAGCCTTTTTTCTCCATCTATCAAACCAGATCTGCTCAGCAGTATTGTGTGAGAAATAGTTAATCTGTTAGCTTGCTGAAATGCTGTTCCTTACCCCCGAACACAGGAGTTTGTATCTGAAATACAGACTACTACTACAGAAACCTACACAGTAGCATGGATTTAGTGTTAACAAGTAACACTGCCTTACAGTTATTCAGTTTATAGAAAAGAAACAGTTTTCACAGGCTCCAAATTGTCAGATCTGTGCAGGGCAATAGGAAAATACCACTAATATAAAGCCTGAAATAACCAGAGGTAGGACCACATGCTGGCTGTGACTTCAGAGAGTGTGATTAAAAAGACAGAAAGTCTTTAGAAACATATATCAAAGAAGAGATGAACTCAGGCAAAAATTGAGTAGCTTTCATGCAGAGAGATTAAAAATAAAGAGTGCAAAGGGGAGATCAGGGACTGGATTCCAAATTGTAGGAAATTAGTTCAATGAAAAGGGCCAGCATCATGATTAAATAAGTGGCATTCTTGCTGGAAAACTATAGCCCTGCATAAGACAAATGTGCTGCAGCAAACGTGATACTTAAATTCATGTGGTCATGGAAAGATATAGTTTAGTAAAAGAGAAAATGACAAGTAACAAGCATTACTTACTCACTTTTGTAGCAGAGAATGATGACTGAGAAACTTTGTATTGCTTAAGAGGATAATGGTAATACCTGAATGGAAAATGTGGTATACAGACAACTAAAAGAACTGTGTCCTATAGAAAAATAAAATTAGGAACAAATACTGAAACTTCATTTGACTTTTCAAGGAAAAAAGCGGCTCTGTGACCTGGGGAAAGGAGGCCCAAGGCAGATGGTGTTGCATGAGACCCCTCAGAGCCGCCCAATGCCCAGTGATCCTTATTGCCAGGCAAGTTTATTTTGGACAAGTAAACAGTAATTTGTCACATCAGTCTATTAGACAAGACCTAGAACAGAATTTGTGTTTTTCTAAACACAATTTTTTTTAATAAATACAGAAACAAACGTCCTACACAGAATTTTCTAAAAATTATTTTCAAGAACTTGGAAAGTTGAGGTCATTTTCACGTACTTTTTATGAACATGTAAAGGCTTTATCCTGTCGGGTCTGACCTGACACCAACCTTATCCGTACATACAGATGAAGTAAACTGAAGGCATAAAGTTGTTCTGGAAAATCAAGAAGACCTTTGCAAGTATAAGATAACGTTATTGGAGTATAAATTTAGAAGCTGAGGCAATAAACTTGATTTAAAGTTCTCCTTTTGTAGGCAAAACACAACTTCAAAGTGGTGCAGATGAATAGTAGAGGAGAGCTGGAGATCAGGAAAGGGCGTGAGGAGAAACAATTTTTATTTATCTATTTATATTTTGTGCAGGGTCTCACTGTGTGGCTTGGAGTTGTAGCGATCTTTCTGTTTTCAGCCTCTCCAGTGCTGGAATTACAGGCGCCAGCCACCACGCGGACTGAGCCTCTGGTTCGGTGTGCTTGGGGGCGGGGCGAACACAGCATGTGCTGCCAGGGATTGGAACCTGACCCCTGCGCTTGCCTAAGCAGGTGCTTAGTCTGCTGAACTATCTCGCTGCCCTCGGAAGAAGCAATTGTGAAGCTGCAGTCCACTTCCAGGCAGGCCCCGTCTTCACTGCTCCCTCCCTTGTGGTCTGTGCTGTCCAGCGGCAAATCCAGTGGGGAAGATCTGCTGGAGGCAAAGCCAACTGTGATGGCCCAGGCCTCCTGACAGACTGAAGCAGGAGGACAGACAGCAAGTGTCAACCCAGCCTGCCTAATTCATGGCTTTGTGAGGCCCAGTCTTAAAAATAATCAAGCAATCCAATAAAACTATTTTCAAATGGTTGGGATTGTGGTTCAATGTCAAGGCCCTGTATTCAAACCCTAGTACCAAAAACGCAAAAGAGAAAAACAAGAAAGTAAAAATTTTATATTTTAGTGAAATGAAAACACCTTTCAACAAGTTCTGCTTTCTACCTACCTCTTCTCTAAGAGTCAAATACACAGGAGGTCATGTTCCTGGCAACTTCCTAAAGTCCTACACACCACAGTTCTCTGGAGCAGAACTGATATGAGAGCAGAGTTTATTATCACCATGATTCTTTCTACATCCTCGAGACACATGAAGCTGTCAACACAGCTTTTCTTCTTTCTAATGGTATCTGTGATCTGTCCTTGGAGAGACTTGTGTTTTTACTTTCACAGCTATCAATCTTAATCCCACCCCTAAAATTTTACATTGACAATGGGTGCTATTTCTTTGCAGTAACCCACACTTTTTAACTAAATACTATTTCTTACTTTTGAGATGTTTGCCCCTTTTCGAGCGAAAAACCACTCCCACGATTTAAGGTCTAGAGAAACATCCTCCAGAACTGAGCTCCGCTTCTGTTCATGCAGGAGATCACACTCCACAAACCACTGTATTGTGTTTGTGAATACTACGAGTAACACCTGAATATTTGGGTAAATGAACACTACTTTTTGATGGTAAGTGAAGTGCTATTGGAAGCATACATTTATTTTCATAGTAGCTTTTTAGGTAAATGCTATGAATACATATAATTACAATATGAAATATCATATAATTGCTATCATTGTTCTTTCATGTAACTCAACACATTCTAGAGAAAATGCCAGACCAATTGCTTTAGCGTAGATGCTGAGTGGTGGGTTCTGCACAAAGCAGTGGCAATGAACAGTGAGGACGCTGAAGTGGAGGAGGAGCCCCATATTCTGGTTGGGCAGTGCAAGCGAAGTCTAATTGTTTTATTCATTAATGTTTCCCAAAATTAAGGGCAGTTATGCAGAATTTAGGATTTTTAATGGAGTCATTCATCTAATAAATAGAAATTATGTGCAGTCAATTCATTATTTTCAGAGAAACCAAACTATATAAAGTTGAAGGGAAAATGTGTTTCTTTTCCAAACTTCAACTCTAAATGGGTTCGCCTTTTTCAGTGAGACTAATCTGACACTTACATTGCTCATTTGTTTTTAAATAGAAGGAAAAAAATAAATTTGGAGAATAGATTTATAATGAGAAGAGTGCACAAATATGTTCCCTAACTTGTGCTAACCTTTTAATGAAAATATTTAGTGTATAGTCTTACCCTAAGACACTCACTATGACAGGTTTTGAAGATCACTGAATCCCTCAGGTGCAGAATCACTCCCTTATATCAAGTAATTATGCAGAGAGAGAAACCCTACCATCCTGCCCCCTCCATAGGTTTACCCTGTGAATCAAATAATGCAAGTGATATGTCATATGCATAATGTTAAATACCTTTACAAATAAACACTTTCTTGGTGCAGAGTCCTGAAAACAGTAATCCTTGTGCTCTTCGTAAAAACAAAAACTATAAATTTCTTTTGTATAGATTGCAAAGACACTATGTGTTTTAGGGCTGTTGTTAAGTGGCAAGAATGAAGTCAGAGGATTTAGGGTGTAAGCCACTGTACAGTCACTGGCAACCTCATGTGGTCACTGAAAATTTAATTGACAGAAGGGGCTATTCTAAACACATGCATCTACTCAAGTGTGTTGGCCTGACAATCCTTTCCTTGTGTCAGCATCGCTGTTGTTCAACAATTGAGAACAATTTTGGGATCAAGATAATTAGGAGAAAATCTTAACAATAAGTACATGTTCTCTGTGCATTTAGTGGATATCTATAGAAAAGATCAGGGATGGGGGAATAAACTCTGGAAATCAACAGAATGAACTGAGGAAGGAGTGTGGAAAATAAAATGTACAAAGGGAAAGAAAGTGAGGAGTGAGGACTCAGTTCACACACACACAATGGGCTAGAATTCAGGGCACTGCTCCCACAAGGATGGAGCATCACCAGACCCAGAAGCAGATTTGGGAGCATTCATGATTCACAGTGTTATGATTCACATTTGTGTCTTCTGATTTTTTTCCTAATTTTTCTTCTCTATTATTAATGTCTTCTGCCATGTGCTTTTCATGTATTTCAGACTGCATAAATGTCAACTGTTTTGTCCTGCAGAGGACCAGAGCTCACTCAGGAGCTGCCTGCTGCACTTGCTCCTCCGTCTGTCCACTTCCCGTTCCACACTCAGTACCAGCCCAGGGCCAAGATGTGGCTGTGTGTGTGGAGACACCGCTGAGGCAGAGCTGAAGGGTCATTTGTGATGCCTCTTTGTTTTAGAAACTTCCCAACCCAAGCAAATGGCTGACGGCTCATTCCCAGAACTTCAGAAAGTTGCCTCAGTGCTTAAGTGACAGCATCAACAGGCCACTTACACTTTAAGAGTTACTAAAATCATGAGGCTTTTCATTGGTCTGCTCACTTATATGGATAGAAAAGTACTATGTTGCATAAATATTTCTCAGGAACATAATTAGCAATCTCACATTTTCAGCATTCAAAAATCAACAGTGTAATAGTCAAGAACTACAGAAAATATAAAACTCTTACTTATGACCATCACTGTGGTAAAGGAGCCTCTTTTCTTTGATACAGAGAAACTCAGCACTTGAGTGTGGCCACTGGAGAAGACGAGCTTCTTCTGCATCCCCTACATAATTGAACCTTTCATGTAATAAGATAATTTTATGAGAGTGTTTTACCATTAGAAACACATTACCAGTATGCCTGTGTGTGCATTCATCCTTAATGGCCTATCTCAAACTTAACAGTACAATCTAAAATAGAGAAAGCATTAGTTGCAATCAATATAGAAAGTATTATTTAAAATCAGTATATGGGATGGATAAGCTTGAATACTGTTAACTTGATCATCTTGAGAGGGCTCCGAGGATGGGAGCACACCTGAGGGAGAGTCTGGACGGCTCTTGGCGCCATCTCTCTCTGGGCCCTGGCCCCTCACTTTTGGGAACTCTTCCCTACTCTATGTGCAGTCACTATGGATTAGTGACTTTCTTCGCACCACCCTTCCACTTTGATGTTCCTTCCATGGACTAAATCTGCTTAAAACGTGAGCCAGATACTCCTGTCCTCCTTTAGACTGTGTATGTTAGGAAACTGAATAACGTTTTGCTAAACATCATTTGAGTTAAAGGTTCAGAAAGACAAGAGTATAAACAGAAGCATAAAATTCTGACATCTTGCTTAACAGCTAACTTCAAAGTTGAAGAAAATCATTAGAGAACCAAGAAAGGAGTACAGTAAGCCTCAAATTTTACAGGTTGCAAAAGAAGAAAACATAGCAAAGGAAGGAGGTAGAGAAGGAAGGAAACTAACAAGGACAAAAGTCTAGGGCTGGCCAGATAACTCAGCAGATTAACGTGCTTGCTTAGGCAGATGCAGGGACCAGGGTTCCATCCCTGGCATGCCATGCCAGCCCCGCTCCCGAGGTCTGCTGAGGCAGTGATTGAGATGGGGCATGGCGCCACGCGCTATGATTCCAGCACGTGGGAGGCTGAAGACAGAAGAATCACTATGAGTCCAACCTGTAGTGAGACCCTTCAGACTCCGTACTAAACACCTTTGAAAAAAGAATCTCTGAAGTGTAGAGAAAAAAAATGACAAAATGAACAAAAACAAGGAGAAAAAATCTAATAATCTGTGTGAAAAAAATACTAACATAGATGAACATATTGTAAGATTAACCAATTTAGAAAAGATTTAGAAAAAACAAACCAAGAAGGATAAAAAATTATATTGAAAATTATACTAATTAGATAAGTTTCAAAAAAGTTTAACACAACAAAATTAATGTATGAAGAAAATTGCTTATAATTGATATTTAAGTCATTAAAATGAATAATAGTCTTCTCAAAAAATGTTTATTCAAAAGCATTACTTTCAGTCTTTTTGCTCTGAAAAGTAGAAAGAATAGGTTCGTAGTCTTTTAAAAGGCTCCTATAGTCCTGATTTGAAATTCATATGAAGAAGTATGGACAAGACAAGAAAATAAAAGCACAGGTTAATTTATACATTAAAATATCTAAATACTAGCTAAAATGATTAAAATATATTTAAACTATATCTCATTATGTTCAATTTGGCTTCATTCCAATAAAGACATTCATGAATAGAAAAGAATTAATCACTAACCTTGATGTGGTGGCAGACACCTATAGTGCCAGCACTGGGAGACTGAGACAACTTTGAAGCCATACCGTGTAGAGTGAGTTCAAAGCCCATGTGGACTAGCTAGTGAGAACCTGCCTGAAAATTTTTAAAAACCTGAAATGATCATTTATATTCAATTTGGAGGGAGTTACTAGGAATTGAACTCACAACCTTCCATTTGTCAAGCAGGCACTGAGAGACTGAGCTATGTCCTCAGCCCTATGTAACAAACTCTTACTTGACTTCTAAAGAATAGACATTAGAAACAGAACCCAAAAGCAGCCATAAGAAAGATCTTCCCGTCGTATCTTCCCATCAGTTTAACTGTCAACTATCACTCCAATATCTTTGTCAAGTCTACAAGAAAATGACAAGAAGTAGTTGTGATAATAGGAGAGAAAATTATTTGCTGTTACAGTTTGTGTCTAGTCATCATGTAGTCATTGTTGCGGGTTTATAGAGGTCCAGATTAATTCATGATCCAATGTTGGGATTATGTGTGTGAATGCTGCTTGGATTGTGGATGTGAGCACTACACCCACCCTGGGGCAGAGAGCCTGAATGCAGCATATGGAAGAAAGAAAGGCTTGCCTCTGCCTTGCCATTGCAGTGCCTACCATTTTATTATTATATTTTATTTTATTTGGGACAGAGTCTCACTATGCAACTCAGACTTGTGGTGACCCTCCTGTGTCAGTCTCCCCAGAGCTGGGATTACAGGTGCGCAACACCATTCCCAGCTTTGGTGGCTGGCTCAGTGTGCCTGGAGTTACCAAGGCAGCATGGCATGCAGTACTAGTGATCAAACTTGGGTCCTTGCCCTTGCCAGGCAGGTGCTTAGACTGCCAAACTATCTCCCCAGACCTACAACTACATATACTTTTTGTGTATAATTTATGTACCCTTGTGGGACGAAATAGGGTGGGATCCAAATTTTTCTAAATGAAAGAATTTTGAGGGCATTGATTATTTTAAAATACTGAGTTTTCTTAACATACTAATTCTGTTAATGTTTCCATAATATGAGGACTTAAAATTTTACTGTAATAAAGGAATATGATTTATGTTGTAGTCAGGGTTCACTGACTATAATAAGGGAATAGTTTTAATACTGGAGAAATAACTTGTGTGATTATTTTATATATGCATTCAAAAAGTCAAATGCAGAAAAGTGCAAGAGGTCTGTCTGTGTGCTGGTGACCCACAGAATCCACATGAGGGCTTGGATCCCACGACAATGTCGTGCAGTAATCCAGCTGGAGGTCTGGAGCTCATGACAATGTCTTACACAAGTCTGTATTGATGATCTGCACTGAAAGGCCTAAGGGTCAGTGGTAGAGGCAATTGCATAATCTAAAAGTCAATTAATACCAGTGTGAATCATTTGAAATATTTCAAAAAAAAAAAAAAAAAGATTTCCCTGGGATGATGTACAGTTTGTGTATAGCCAGATTTTTGCCACTATCTTTAAGGTATTCTACATATTCCTGAACTTTTATGATTTTCATTTTTCTTATGTTTAAATTAGATATGTTTATTGTTATTTTTGTCTAATATGACAGGGGCATTTACATGATTATAAGAGGAAATATAGAATAAATAGTAACTTTGAGGTAGTGGGAAAGCTAATTTGTAAGGTGGTATTAGTTTATTCTGAATCAAATAGAGATGGCTTGGTTTCTCTTGAACCCAATGGAGAAGATAAAAAATATGTTAGTGTGGCTATCACTTTCATTTATTCACTGTTCTTTCTTCTAAAGGCTTTTGGATACTTTCTTTATCTTTGGTTTGTTTTATGCTTACTGTACGATGTTTTCAACTAATTGATTAAATTTTTGTGAGTTCATTTTGTCATATACAACAATAGTCACATTTATTAGGAGGAATGTTTACCTGTACACAATATATTTAATTTTTTTCTTTTGGCTCCCCTCCCTTCAAACCTTCTTCCCTGCCCTATTGGCAAAAACTCTCTCTCCTCATTTTTTCCTTAAATTATGTTTCTTTTTAGTTTTTCTTCTATGATCCTTTATTTTAATGAGTATGAAAGATCAAAACAAGGAGATAGGAAATTAACACTAGTTGTTATACTATAGTGATCCTCAAAGTAATTGTTCAGATTACCAGAAATAATCATCCATGATTGATCAAACAATTAAGAAAGAACTTTTCCTTTCTCTAAACCAATAAAAAAATTAGTAGTACAATAATCACAGCTCTCTTGTGTCCATATATTTTTAAAACTTCTTCCATCCCCTTCCTTGTTCCTCTTGTCATATCAGCCAGTTCTTCCTAATATTTATCCTCCATTTTGCTCCTTGCTTGCACTTTAGATTTCTCACACCACAGAGACAATATTATGTATATACTTATGTATCTGATTCATTTAGCATAAGATTATGGTCTTACAATGCACCCATTTACCTAGAAATATCTCAAGTTTATCCTTCTGTATGGCAGAGTAGAATTACATTGTACAAACTCCATTTATCTCTTAAAGGGAATATGGGCTGTTTCCAATATTTAGCCATTTTAAACTATGCTTCTATAAACATGAGTACACACTGTGGTTTGGTGATTTTGACCCTTTTAAAAATGTAGTGAGAACAGGAGTAGCTGTGAACAAAAAGGAACCCTTCTCCACTGCCTATGGGAGTCTACAGGGATAAAATGTTCCAACCACTGTGGAAATCAGTATAAAGACTTCAAAAAGCAAACAAATGAATGAGCAAAAAAAAAAAAAACCCTAGAGATAACATTTAGCACAGATATTCCCCTTCTAGGTATGTAATGTATTTGATGGTAAATTTTTCCATTTGAATATTTATATATCATTTGAAGGAAAAAATGGTCAACTATGATGTACCAGAAGATAGAATTACTAAAACTTCCATTTCATCACCTAGCCAGATGTATTCATGATTCTAGGATTGGTAATACATCACTCTGTAAAATAGAATGAGCATCAGTATTCTAGCTAGTTTTGCTCTGGAGACAGAAAATACCTGAAGACAGAAATCTACAATGAGGAAGAAAAAAGTATACTGATCTTTCCATAGTTTCTGTGCTGATGGACTTAACCTGGAGGGGACTTCCTCACTGTGCCAGTCCTGGCAAACTGGGCCGTTTTGTTTGATATGAATCTCCTGTTTTATTATTTTTTGGACTACCTCGTTTGAATTCTACCTCGTTTGAATTATATGGCACCTACAATGAGTTCCTCCATTCAGTTTTGTTTTGGAGCCCTTGAGAAGGAGCTTAATACAAAGCAAAAATGTTCTATAAGTTTTATTTAAAAAATATCTATGGCTGCAGGCAGAAAGTAATCAGGGAAGCGATCTTTGTTTACCGAGCAGTTCTGGGCTATTTTAACAGGACAGATGGGAGCTCAGCGCTGCCATAGGAAGACTGCTGGCAGGACAAGGGAGCCACGGAACACAAGCAGCTGCAGGGAGATCCTTGCTCTGCTGCTCTGTTGTTCTGCTGTGTTTCATCTGGTATTCCCAGATGTGGAAAGGTACCAGCGGCAGAATTCTGCGAGGATAAATAGAAATAGTGGGTCTTACTTGGAATGCCTGTCTGAAAAGGAAAGAGATTAAAGTGGAGAACTGGGAAGGTACTGTGGCTAGAAGGAGCTAGTTAGTCCAAAAAGAGTCTTATTGATTAATGTATTTTGTTTTATTTTGTATTAAGGTCTTTTTATTTTCTTTACTCTTTATTTATTTAGTGCAAGCTCTTCAGGGTCTCACTACACAGATAGGACTCAAAGTGATTCTCCTGTTTTCAGCCTCCGAAGCGCTGGGACTACAGGCTCGCACCACCACGCGCAGTCGCATCACCACCTCAGCGCGCCCAGGCGTTGGGGCTGGCGCCACACACCGGGGATGGAAACCTGGCAGCTGTGCTCTACCTGAGCAGGTGCTCTAATCCGCTGAGCTATCTGGCTAGCCCTTTTATTTTTATTTTTAAAGAAAATAAGATTAAATTAAAAAATTAGAAGATGATAAGGAATTTCACTAAACAAAGTAACAGGAATTCAACAATGGCTAGAGAGGAAAATTGGATGGCAATAAGTTCATATTGCCTTAGGAATACATCTTTTAATGCTGTAAGCCTACCTAAAAAATTCTCTTGCATATATATATATATATATATAGTATTATGCATATTATATGTATAATATATACATATACATCCATACAACATGTATGATATGAATATAATGCATGTTATACATGTATTATATATATCATATAATCATATATAGAGAGAAATATACTAGGTAAACGTACTGCTGTATACAGAAAATATACTATAGAAATAGATACTATACAAAGTACTTGTTATATTACTACAAAGACAACAATATGCAATGTATTAATTATTGGTACCATCCTACTAACCTGTTTTAAAACTTTTTCATTGCTATTTTATCTCTTTTTCTCATTGAAATGAATTTTAAAAGTAAAAAAACAAAATATAAGTCATATAAATATATACCCTTATATTACAAATGCTGTATAATCTATTATATAAAATTTTCTATAAACTCTCCTGTATTTGAGAACTCTAACTGATATTGTCATCTTACAGGGTGTCCTTGGAAAGTGGACATACAGCTGCTTACAGATAAACTGATGTTTCAAAAGACAGAGAGTGTCTGTTCGATTGTCTTTGGGTGTCTCTTCTGTGTTTTCAACAATATACTGATCATGATCATAAAACAAAAAGACAGGAGTTGGTTGCAAGAAGATCTGAGGAGGAACATTCGCCATTAGCTAGGGAGGTCTTTTCTTATTATTTTCTATTTCCAGATAATCCCACTTCTACTTCCATTCACCCCTTTTACTTCCATGATCCTGCCTTGTCATATTCCCTCCGTCTCTTCTCCCTTTCTGCCTCCTCCACCTTTCTCTCTTTCTTTGTTTTTCTGGTAATTTATGATAGTTTATTTTTCTAATTGGCTAAATGACTTCTCCTCCACATCTATTCTCCTGAGGATTTTTTTTTTAAGATTTATTACAGACTATGCTTCACATACCAGCATGACCTTTTTGCTAGGTTTTATAGTAGATAGCTTTTTTGTCCTTATGTTAATCTCTTTCTTGTAGATTATCTACTGCCCCATGCCCTTGCATCTGGTCACTGGTCTCTAAGATGTCTTATCAGGATTACTGGAAGTGTGGCCCTCCTGAGATGTCCCAGAGTGAGGGAACAGGGCAGGGGCTGCAGGACTCTCTTAGGGGCCACAAACTGGATTCTTGGAGCCAATATAGCTGTCACCTTTCCTGAAGCAGTCTTTGTCCTATAGTGGGTCCCTGAGAAGGGTCCTGGGAACAGCACTCATCCCTGCTCATGCTCTGTGGCTGGGGACAAGCAGCTCTGTCCTGCACGCAGTCCTGATCACCACAGTGCTCAGCACAGCAATGCTAGTTTCTTTTCTATACATTAGGCTCCCAAAAAGTCTCTTTGCTTTTGCTAACAAGTTCTTAACCATTTGGATCATCAGTTGTTCTGTTCAGTAATGAGTAGAAGGGAAATCAGACATGCTCTGCAGTCACCTCACAGAGAGCAAAGGACCGCAACTTCAGGCCATCTGACTCACCTCATTTGACCTGCTTAGGGAGGTTCTTTTTCCTCTGTACCCAATCATTAGCCCAATATGAAGCAGGTAAGAGAGAGGATCCATTTCCATGTATAACTACACTGCCCAGAGTGTTGGTTCATGTTGCCCTGAGCTTGCACTGGTTCATCCATTTGGAGGATTTGTTTGCAGGTCTTTCTTTCTGAACCCTCCCTGAAGTGTCTTGGGCATCTATTTCCCAGTAAATGTGGATATGGACACAGCTACCCACCCTGGACCTTGCAGAAGGAAAAGGGGTATGGACTATCTGGCCCCGCTTCATCCTCTGATCACCAAAAGGGGGGATCTCCTTTCCTGGCACAATGTCTGTTTCCCTGTGCATTTCTATTTTCCTTCCCTTTGTTCTATTTTTATTTGGAGATTAAATATGATCTTCATAAGTCAAGGAAGGAGAGTTACAGTATTTTCTCCCAATACACCCACAGATGTGCTGTAGCACACTTAAAGCAGATGCCTGCAAGAAAATATTGCCAGAGCTTCTTCTACCGAAACAACACAAATGCCCATCAGTCAAGGACTTATATAAATTTAGTTTTATCTGTACAGTGACACTTGGGAAAGAAGAGCACGGTTCTAAACATCCTATAAATGAAAGACCTTCAGGGTACACTAAGCAGGATATGAAGAAGGTGGACAGAAAGTTTTGAGCAAGTCACTGTTCAGGAAAGGCAATATAAGAAATGGGTAGCCAGTGATTAGGAACTGAAAACAGATTTATTTTTAATATAGTGGCTTTTGAATAGTATGTCGCACACACCACACACCACACAGCATACACAACTTTTACCTTTTAAAATAACAAATTGAACATAATCAAAACTAATTTTATGATTGTAAAAAAACACCAAGAAATAACTAATTTTTTTTTCATTTTTTATGCATTTGGTACAGGTTCGCACTACACAGCTCAGACTCATAGTGATCCTCGTATTTTCAGCCTCCCTAGCACTGGGATTACTGGCATGTGCTATGATGCCCAGACTCAGTTATGACTCAGTACACCCCGAGGACAGGGCTGGAGTGGCATGTGGGACCAGCGATCAAACCCAGATCCCTGTACTTGCCAAAGCAGGTAAAAAAAAATAGCTAATGTTTAATTCAGTCTAAATATCTAACCACTTAAAATAATAAATGAAGATGTTGCAATTTCTCTTAGTTCATAGTGTTTTTAAATTCTGTTTTGAATATCTAGACCACAAGTAGGCAAGTGTTTTATTCCCAGCATACTGCAAGTTACACTTACAGCCTCTGTTTTGGCTAGGTACCAGTGAGTGCCCCAGGCCCTAGAAGACCTGGTTTGATGCACCCATTTTCTATTTCAATGTTTGATGCATTGAATTTTGTTCAGAAGCTTTTGAAAAATGAACAGTTATTGAGATTTGATTTAAAATTAGTAAATACCTAAGAACATTAGCATATATATGACATTTTGTCATATAAGGGAGTTACAAATATCAACCTCTTAATCTTTCCAAATGTCTTTCTAATTCCATTTGCTAAAAAGTCCTAAGGCAGTAGTATAAAATAAAGTAAATAAAAGTTTAATATTTCAAATGTACATACTATACCATTTAATCAGGGATAATTTTGGGAAATTACACAGACAAAATGTGTTTCTTGCTCCAATTTGGTCTTCCTAAACTATACAGTATGCATTACTTTTATATTTTATGAACAGTTTTAATAATTATAGTAGGAGCTAGTAAGGTCTACAGTGCCCACTTAGCCAAAGTGCAGGGACCATGGTTCAATCCCTGGCACCATATGCCACATCAGCCCTGCCCACAGGGTGGGCTGAGCCAGGCACACACACACACACACACACACACACACACACACACACACAAAAAAAAAAAAAAAAAAAAAAAAAAACCTTATTATAAATACACACATAAGTATCAAGGTATTTCATTGTTTGAACAGGTAAAATTTGGGGTTTGTTTCATTGTCAGATCTACGATATCTTTTCTAACCTAAGTTTGCAAAGGCTTTGTATTTGTCCCCATAATTTCACATTTAATATGTTATATTGGACTCCAACACAATGTATGGATTAAAATTCATGTCTGTGCAGGGGTATCTGGTAAGAAGAATATGTTTTAAAAGTTGTATTAGAATAATAATGCCTGTGAATTGTTTGGGAAATAATTGAGCCCACATTGTGGTTTATTTCTGAACTCTTTGGTTCTCAGTGAATTCTCACTTTCTTTATTCTGTACCACACTGCCTGTGTTCTTAGAAATGTGTAATATTCTCCAGTACTCCAATTATCCTATTCTCTTCAATATTGTCTCTTTTTATGCAAAATTATTCTTTTTTTTTTTTTTTTTTTTTTTTGTCTTTTTGAGACAGGGTCTCACTATGCAGTTCAGGCTGGCCTTAAGCTCACTTTGTAGCTCAGGCTGGTATTAAGCCTATTCTAGTTCCTCTGCATTTCCATATGAGTTTTAGGGTTAGCTTCTCAACTTGTACAAAACGTGCCCTTTGGCATTTTCTACAGTGTGGCACAGGATGCCTAACAATTTATGGAGAAGATGCCTAATGATGGCATCGTCTTCATCATATGTACAGAATATCTGCCTATTTTTCACTTTTGGTTTATTATTTCTTATTAATGTTTATTATTTCTTATTAATGTTATAAATTTGTCAATCTAAAGTTCTTCATTTGTATCAGATTTACTCTAAGTTAATACTTTGATGTTATTTAGGGTTAATTTTAATTTCAAACTATGTTTTTGGACATTTCTGGAGATAAATCTTGCCTCCTAGGAAAACACTTTTTGATTTCTATCCCCAGATCAATCAAAAAAGAAAAACAAAGAAAACACTACACTTATGCTCTAAATTTGTATTCTTGTGACTTATTGGGTAGGAGGCATTTATGTTAATATTTATTAGTTCAACTTTGTAGATTCCCCAAATGTGCCTTTATGTTACTGGTTTCTAATTGCTTTCCATTGTTGTCAAAAAGCACAGTTTGTCTGAATTCCATGTGCTTAAGCTGATTATGGGTTGTTTTGCAGCCAAGAACAAATTTCTTGGTAAAAATTTTTATATATGTGTATTGGAAAGAAATACATAAACCTGTTAATATTAGGTAGTTCCATAAATGTTATTTTAAGTTGGAACATAATGCTGTTTGCCTATCTATCCTTCATCACTACTAATTTTGATGTTTTCTATCCATCAGTGGACAAATTGGACTCTGCAATGAAAAGAGGATTTGTGCATTTATCCTTGAAGTTCTGTTAGGCTTGACTTCATAATTTTTAAAATGCTGTGTTATTGCTAATCTTAGTCCAACCTGAATGGATTAGGAGATTCCTAGAGGGATAACCACAAAGAAGA
Organism: Ctenomys sociabilis; assembly: GCA_004027165.1. Taxonomy (NCBI): domain Eukaryota; kingdom Metazoa; phylum Chordata; class Mammalia; order Rodentia; family Ctenomyidae; genus Ctenomys; species Ctenomys sociabilis. Next base: position 48,460 of record PVKA01012325.1, read on the forward strand.
CAACAATGCAATGTATTAATTATTGAAACTGTCCTACTCATCAGTTTTGAAACTGTCCCATTGCTATTGTTTCTCAGTAACATTATTAATAAATAAATAGAAGGAGATTCCTGGATAGGAGATGGGCTCACCAGGTGACCATTGTCCTTGGTGGGCTCTTCCCCTGGTACTCATAAGTGAATGTCCTGCTAGGATGGGAGGTCATTGAGGGCGTGCCTTTGGATGCTGGTTCTGCTGGTCTTCAGAAAATGAGCAGCACAGATTTGGGTCCCTATTCCATCAGGATGTTTTTGATTTGGAGCCTGCTAGCTTTGAATTGAAGCCTCTGAAAGTTAGACCCAAACAATATGTTTTAGGTGTTGGGCATTTTATACCAGCAAATGTAAGACTGACAATACATCGTTACTAAGGACATAGATATTATGCTTCCTCTCCATAAAATAACCAAGAATAGAATCTGTGGTGATATTTTAGGAAATAAAATCAATTTCCCTTTGATTTTATATAGACCTCTCATTCTTGTTTTGGCTAATATGAGCACCATATGCATTTCATCTTTCATTTGAAAGTATATTTGTTTTAATATTTAACACAAGTTTATGTGAGATGCAAACAACTGAGTTAAGTTTATGTATCCACTCTAACAATCTCTGTACTTTAATTGAGATTTTACATAATTTATATTTAATGCTATGGTTGACCCTCAGAGTTTCAGTATTGTTCTTTCTAGTTTTAGTTTTGTTTAGTTGCTTCCTTTGAGAAGAGCACCATGCAATGTTTTGACATTGTGCACAAGATAGGCACATTTTGCAATGTTGAAATCAGTTTAAATATATTTATATACTCAAATGTTTATCAATTCTTGATGGCAAAAACTTCTAAAATATTCCTAGCTTTTCAAAATATGCAATACACTGGAGTTATCTATACTCCCTATTGTACAATAACACCCCAGAACTTGTTTTGCTTCTTTCTAATGTTATCTTCATTTACCCTACTTTACAACAGTAAACCATAAGTTCCATTGCTTCTTTCTAACTATGGCTCAGTGCCCATTTATCAACCTCTTCTCATCCTTCTGCACCAGAAAGTATTTTTTTACAAAATATTATCTACCATTAGTTTGAAGTTGGAAAAAAAAGTATTCAACCATTTTTGTCATGCTTTCCCTGGAGACAGAGATATGGAAGAGCAATATTGCTTTGATGACTTTTATCACATGCACATAGTAGTTATATTTCTGAAAAGAAATCTGACAATGATAGATAAACAGAGAAAAACACACATATTTGTTTAAAATGAGTTTGAGTAGAAGCTAGAGTTATACATTAGTGACAGAGTACCTGCTTAACATGAGTGGAGCCCTGGGTTCAAAGCCCAGCATTGCTGAAACATTTTATGATATGGGGGACTTCTTAAGGAAGCAAAAACACAAAATAAAATAATTAAACATGTATGTTTATGCTAGGTTTGATGAAGAGTTCATAGTTTCACTGAAAGGAGCTTGGATTGGCACTTGATAGTAATACTGGGGAAAACTTAGCAAAAATTGTTCAGATTCTTCTGTTTCTCTGTCTTCAGAGAAAGAAGAGTTTATTATTTTTTCTTTAAATGCAGACTGGACACCTTTCGAAGTAGGTTTTAAAATCTGCTCCATGAGTAGGTCAGAACATCATTTCTAGTTCTTTTAATCTGTTTCTGAGGGGGAGTGTGGGAGAAGGGCAGAGAATGACCTTCTGCTTCTTGCTCAAATGTCATGATGCCACATTTTGGAGTAGCCTATCCTGAACACCTCCAGTAGAAACAGGGAGTACAAAAGCTACATTTGTTTTTAATTCTATTTCTTTTGTTGTTGTTGTTGTTGTTGTTGTTGTTCTATTTTAGACTAAGGATTTTGCATGTCCCTTTGTCTCCTTTTGTTGTCCTATTCACTAGAACTATATGTGTTTTATTTTAATGGAATTATGTTTTATATTATAAACCTCTAAAACTGTAAGCTAGAATAAATTGACTCTTTAAAAAAAGGATACAAAATAGTGACAGAAAAAAAGCATTAGAAACAATATAAAATCTTGTTCAATATATTTCTGAAAACATTAGCCACAGCAATTAGACATGAGCAAGAAATAAAAGGAATAATGATTGGAAAGGTAGAAGTGAAATTATCATTATTTACAGATGACATGATACTGTTCATAAAAGACCCCAAATACTCCACTAAGAGATTTGCAGATTTAATAACCAAATTCAGTAGCATAGCAGGATACAAAGTCATCACTCAGAAATCAATAGTATTTCTTTTTCTTTTTTCTATTTTTTTTGTTTGGAACAGGGTCTCACTGCATAATTTGGACTTGTAGTGATCCTTCTGTTTTAGCCTGCCCAGTCCCAAGATTATGTGCATGTGCCACCATGCCCAGTCTCCATAGGAGCCAGGCTCAGTGCGCCTGGGGGTGGGATAGGTGTAGCATGTACTGTCAGGGGCCAAACTCTGCTCCCTGTCCTCCATCCTTCAATAGCATTTCTATACAGAAACAATGAACAAACCAAGAAAGAAATTATGGAAATTATTACTTTCACAGTAAAATGCCTCAAAAATGAAATTCTTAGGACTCAATCTCGCAAAGGATATAAAAGATTAATCTAGTGAAAATTAGAGTACTCTGATAAAAGTGATCAGAGAGGATTTCCAAAAATGAAAAAAATAATCCTTGCTTCTGGATAGGAAGAATCAACATTGTGAAAATGACCATATTCCCTAAATTTTTATGCAGATTCAATGCAATTCCAATTAAAATACCACAAGTGTACTTCACATACCTAGAGAAAAACATTTCTAAAATTCATCTGGAACCAGAAGAGACTTAGAATAGCAAAAGTAATCCTGGACAACAAAGGAAAGACAGGAGACATCACAGTCCCTGACTTAAAATTATACTACAAAGCTACTGTGATAAAATCTTCATGGTGTTGGCTAAAATACGGACGTGAAGATCAAGGGAACAGATTAGAAGATGTGGACACAACCACAATCACACTCAGCCCCATTATCTTTGACAAAGAGGCCAAACATGTTCACTGGAAAATAAATGGTGCTGGAAATACTGACTTTTCACATACCAAAGGCTTAATCTAGACCCATGCTGAACACCAAGCACAAAACTAGAGTCAAAATGGATCAAGTGTTGAAATATTACAGTTGACTCTTTTTAAAAGATGGAATCTTGGCATTTTCTTACAAACATGGAAAACTGGCTGACATAACTTTCATTATTCTGTTATGCTACTCTTATTTTGCTGCAGTTAATATGGTCAATTCCATTTGCCTTTGTAAATTTTTTGATCTCAGAATTGTTATTACCTCTCAATTGTTTTTGTTCATGTATTATTATGTATTTTTTGTCTGCAACAAACTTCTCCTCCGATGTCTTGAATACACATTGTGAACTTAATGACCTCACCAGTGAGTTACACTATGTGTCTATTGCTTGATTTCCCTCAACTATCAGTTCTATTTCCCAGCTTATGCAACTGTGTAGCCATGTTTTGCTTGGATAGCCAGCATTCACAATTTAATTTGAGTGGTGCTGTTGTTTCATATTCCTGTACATATTTTTGGTAATTTGGGTTGTGTGTGTCTTCACACCTGTGAACTATAATGATTTTTGTATATTTTAAAAGTGGGTATAAATTTTTTATAACTATGTGTTTTTCTTAAGGCCTAATAAGTTAGTCTGGTCTTTTTAGTGATAAAGTGAGTTGATTTTGGATATTCTTTTCTGATCATTTAATTTATTAGTATGTGTTTGTAGCACATAATGTTTGCATTCCTTTGTGTGGAACTGGACTGCAATCAGACAATTTAGTTTCTTCTTTAAATCCACTTGCCCTTCACTTCTCATTTCTTTCTCATCCCCCTTCCCTTCACTCACTCCACACTCTCACTGTCATTTCATCCTCTTTTGCTTCTGGGAAGATCTACCTGCCTATTGCCGGTCTTTCATTTTGCTCTTTATGATTTCAGTTTCTCATAGAAGTGACCCAATAGTTAAGCTTCTGTGCCTGCTTTATTTCAGCTAATTTTATGATGTGAGGATGCATCCACTTTCATCCTGGTGGCTCAAGTTTCTCTTTACAGCAGGGTAGCACTCTGTTGTGTGTACACACCAACTTTTCTTGTCCAGTCATCTATTGATGGCTGTACAGACTGCACCCAGGATTCATCTGTCCTGAACTGTGCTACAACAAATACTGGCATTCATGTATCACTGTCGTGTGTCTTTAACTCCTTTAGAAAAATACCTGGAAGGGGAATAGCTACATTAAATTGAACATTTCAGTCCATATTTCATTTCTTTGTTTATATTTTACTTTTATTAGTACATTTTTCTAGTACATTGATTACATTCACTGTAGAAGATCGATACATTTTAACCCCTCCTTATGTCCTGTTTTATTTTTCACCTTAGATTCATTTGATCTTACAAGAATTTGTGAAAGGAACTACCATATATAGATTGAAAACCAGCCTCAGAAGAGTTTTTGAGGAATACGCATGCTGATTTCCATAGAGGTTTTACAAGTTTATATTCCCAACAGCAATGTGAAAGTGTTCCTTTATCCCCATCCTCACCAGCATTTATCATTATTTCATTTGTTAATGATTCTCATCCTTTATGGGATAAGAAAGAATCTCTGCACTGTTTCAGTTTGCATTTCTCTAATGTCCAGTGACCAGCATTTCTTTTTTCACTTCTTAATGCTTTATAAGTGGTGAGGTTTTCCATTCTGCCTGTTTTAAGAGCATTGTAACTGATCTGTGGGCCCATGTTTTGTCTTTCTGATCCTCTCAGTGATTCTTCTGGTGTGAAACATTTCTTCATGTCAATGTAGAAATCATTCCTCAACTGGAGATCTCTGGCTGTGTTCTGCAGGCGGCTGGGGCAATGGTCCATGCAGTTCCCTCTTCACTCATTTCTGCTCAGTAGATCTAGGAGATTTGTTTTCTCAAGGTGTTCATTTCCACTTGAGTGTCCCCTACCTGTGCCTCAGATGAGAGACTTCTTCAGGCAGCAGCTGCCATCCTAGGGTTCCCTATTTGCATTCTCATAAATCTGGACCCCGGAACTTCACTGAGACCTGTACCACGAATATATTTCATACATTTTGGGCAATTCTTCAGTTAGTTCAGAAGAAAGATACTCTTGAGCTCTGTTAACTTCATCTTAACTAGAGGAAGAAGCAACAGCATGTGGAATAGCAGGGAGTTTTAATCTATTTGGTACTGTTAGCAGATTAAAAATATCCACTGTGCACGCACACACACATGCACACACACCAAAATTTGATAACGTATTTGGTGTTTTTTCCTGTCCAAGTCATAAGCAGATTATTAGCTGCATGCAAGAACCAGTTTTTTCACTGTTGAGTAGATTTTGGTTGAATAAATTTCATAGTAGAGCTTTCAATCTCTGTTGTTTCACGGATGGTTACACTGTGCCTTTCCTCTGTTCTGTCCCATCTGTTTCTCAGATGGTGTGAATGTCTCTCTCCTTGTGCCACTATCTCTTTTTATTATTGCAGCACATCCCAAACATATGCATATATTGGCAAAACCTCCTTTCCCTAGTGGATATTGCAGAGACAGACAGAAGACTCAGACTAAACCTGAAGCATCCCATAGTTAGAAACCTAGAAAACAAAATCAATTAATATGAGAGTTTTATAGGTAAATTAAAGCCACTCAAGACTATACTCATCAGTGAAACAAATCAGACTCAGGTGTGTAAACACACTGTCTCTTAGTGTGAGAAACTGAACAAGTAAGATCTAAAATGTGCAATATGTATAGTGAATTGGGAAGAAAGTATCAAAGGAAAAACCAAAATGATGTGATGGGGGAAAGGAAAAAATCATATATATATATATATCCAGCCAAATAGCTCAGTGGATTAAAGAGCCTACAGGCAGGCACAGGGACCCCTGGGCCTGCCGTGCCAACCTCACCCTGGGACCCACTGAGACACAACTAAGACCAGGCATGGTAGCGAGTGCCTATAATCCCAGCTCTTGGGAGGCTATAAACAGTTGGATCAATAGGAGTCTGATCTAGTAGTTAGACCCTGAAAACCCTTCAGACCCTTCCTTAAAATATACACACATGCATACATACATACACACAGATATATATATATATATATATATATATATATATATATATATATATATATAATTTGTGTAAAATATGATGTCTGTTTCTTATAGTCTGAATAACTACTATGAAGACAGCAATATGCAATGTGTCAACTGTTACAACTGTCTTACTAACCTGTTCTGAAATGCCATTTTATTGTTATGTTTATATTTTTTCTCTTCAAAATTAAAAAACTAAAAACAAGTAAAAGAAAGAAGCTTATTTAATGCCAGTGAGATAGTTCAGCAGTCTAAAGCACCTATTTAGGCAAGCTTAGGCAGGCTCAGGGGACTGAGGTTCGATTCCCAGCACCACAGAGTAATTTTATAATAGTAACACACAAATCACAATTTTCTGATATCTGTGCAGTGAAGAAAATTCCTTTCAGGGTTCTGAGCCATTCTGCTTTTTGCTTGACCAGGTACTACCTCTGATGTGACTGAAAGATAAGACCAAGAGTACAGAGACAGACGAAAGAAAAATAAATTTGAAAATATTGGGTAGCACACATTTTTCTATCTTGCAATTTAGCTCCCACATCATAGTTATAGATAATGACATTTGGCAGTTTATTTAATCTGATTTATTTTGTGTGGTAAATAACTCAATGTGAAGAGCTGTATAGAGTGCATGTGTACAAAATGAGAATTCCATTACTCCAGGCATAAGCGAGAAAGGCAAGGTTGAAGAAATTGAGAAAATGCTGGTATTTACAGATAAGATAGTTCTCATCTCTGATAGATGTAAAGTCTTTGAATCCTTATAAATGGTAAAGAAATTCTACCATTTAATAGCCCATCTCCTTCTTGCCACTATCCTTGTCTCTCTTACAAAGATGATCATATCAATGTGAAGATGTTAATGAGAAATACTGTTACAATGCAAGCACCTTTGTCTGGTTGTTTTTAATGCTATTGTTTTGATGGTGTTGTTGTCATGCACTCTCCAATTAGTTGCTAGATGGATTACAGCTCACACACAACTTCAGGTGACTCACACCCTTAACAAACATCCTCCCTCAGCAAAAAGTTATGAGCCATTGTAGGAAGGGAGTGGGTGACAAACAAAGACAACATACAATAACTTTTCACACTAAACAGGACAAAAGGACTGAGGAGTGAATTTCAAAATCAGGAAGCCAGGTGGAAACATAAACTAAAAGATATCAGGGACGAAAAGCATAAGAAAGGATGACAAACAATGAGGTCCGAAGCAATACGTCAGCATTTTCACTGTGGTATTTGAAAAAGTAATAGCTGAGAATGAGTTATTTCTATGCACGAAAAACATCAAAGTTATATTTTATGTTTACCTAGAATGGCATTAAAATAGAAAGCTGATCCAAATACATTCTTAGTAATTTAAGAAACAAAAAGCTTTGCCTTTTAAAAACTCTCTGGAGAGCTGGCTTTACCTTTTAAAAACTCTCTGGAGAGCTGGTGAGATAGCTCAGCTGACTAAGAGCCTGCTTTGGCAAGAGCAGAGGCCAGGGGCTTGATCCTTGGTCCCACATGCAGGGAACGCCCTCCCCCGGGGCATGCTGAGCCAGCAAACAAGTCCAATCACGGTGGCACACACCCGGAGTCCAAATGCTGGTGAGGGAGGCTGTAAATAGGAGGATCACTAGGAGTCCAAGCTGCGTAGCGAGACCCTATACCGAATACATTAAATGAAAGAAAGAAAAACAAAACCCTCTGGAAAGCACAGTTCCAACAGTGTGTGAGCCAAATCCAGATGGAGTAAGGGGTAAAAAGACCAACAAAATATACAATTTTATAATTCAGAAAACTGAATAAGAATATTAATTATGAGAGAAAGTAAGGAATTCTGACAGACGCCCACGTGCCTGGTAATTGGGACAGTGGTGTGCTGTGTGCCCAAGTCTGAGAGGCGGCTCAGCTCAACTTACAGAAGTACCCGGGAACTCCAAGCAGAGCCGCTTCATCATGATAAGATTCCATCTGAATCCCATACCTCTCATTAGTGCGCACACCACAGGAATGGCGAACAAAAATCCCTGAGCTCTTCTGCAGAGCTGGGTGACAGGGTGCCCACCCAATCCAAAATACAACTGGCTGGAGGAGGAGAGGGGTGAAAGCAAGACCTATGTGGGTTTCATCTCTTACAAGAAAAGTAAGAAGAAAAGTGACTTTTTTGTGATTAACTTTTTATGTTGAGATATGTGTGCTTCCAATATAGCTGGAAGAAATAATGAGCATCTCATCTAGGCTCTGTCCGGTTTTCTCTAAAAGAACATTGTGTAAAATTGTAGGACAGTACCCCAAACAGGGTAGCGGCCTGCATGCACCGAACTGCAGAGTCTGCCCATTGCCACTTGGATCTTTCCTGAGAACACTCCTCTCTCCCTATCCAGCGCCAATTCCTGACATCTGGCAACTAGTAATCTGCCCCAGAATGTTACGGAGGTAAAATCGTGAATCCGTCACGTGGCAAGGGCTGCCTTTCATCCTCCCACACGCCTCTGGAGAGTCAGCCGAGTCTGTATGAATAGTTGGTGTAAAAAACTGTGGTATGTGCATAGTACGCATATATCAGAGCTCATTCACATATTCACACAGTACTGCAGAAGCTATTCAAGCAGTTTCAGTTGTTTTAATTTTACCAGAAACTATGTATATTATTATAAAATTTAACATGAATATAAGTACAGATTCATCTCGAGATAAATATCTGATGATGCATATGTTAATTTCTATTGGATGCTTACTTTTATAAGCAACTGTCAAACTCTTTTCCAAAGAGGATGGGCAGGGCTACCTCAGCAGTGAATCAGTGGCCTGTTCCTCGGAATTGGCACCAATATTTGTCATAGTCCCTAGTGTTTTATGTCATTCTGACAGGTGACACCTCATTGTCCTATTACCACAAGCCATTTACTGTGTGTTCAAATGTTGAGTTTTGAAGGTTTTTTGTGTGCTCTGGGTATGAGTCTTTTAGTGACTATACGTTTTGTGATTTTTTTTTCTCTTAGTATGCAGCTTTGATCTTGGTTGTGTAACTGGACTTATTTTTTGTACTCAGGACTGTGTGTCCAGGGTGTCCAGGGTCTCACTGCATAGATTGCACTCATAGTGATCTTCCTGTTTACAGTCTCCCAAGTGCTGGAATTGCAGGCCTTTGCTACCATGCCCACTATCAGTTAGCTGTCTCGTTGCGCCCTGGAGTTGGGGTTGGCACAGCAGTCCTAGGGATCAAATGCTTTAATCCACTGAGCTATTTGGCTGGGCCATATCTGGACTTTTAGAGGAAACAAGGGTTTTAATTTTATGAAAGTACAACTTATCAATGTTTTCTGTTATGAATTATGTTTTTTAAAAACTCTGTAGATCAAAATTGTCTCCAGTGATTTTAAAACTTTTACATTAAGGTCTGTAATTTATTTTTTTTCATTTATTTTTATTTTATTGAAATACAAATGTCAATCAGACAGTTTCAAAACACCATAACCATACAGAGTCAATGAAATAATACATTGCAAACTGTTTTCATAATGTTTTGGTATTGTACAAGGTGCATACATGATATTATATTTACAGGTTTTTATATAGCTGAATTATATCAAAGATTCAATAATTATTTACCTAGT
>PVKA01012326.1:0-58186 GCA_004027165.1 Ctenomys sociabilis
TTTTTTTTTTTTTTTTTTTTTTTTTTTTTTTTTTTTTTTTTTTTTTTTTTTTTTTTTTTTTTTTTTTTTTTTTTTTTTTTTTTTTTTTTTTTTTTTTTGCACAGGAGATCAAAATTAAGTTTGCCTGGGAAAATTTTAACTTGAACTTTTCAGCAGTGCTGAAACTGTTAGGACTTTGAACCTCTTAGAGATTGACTAAATGTCTTTTGCATAAAGAGAGGTTCGTAATTCTGGGTGTCAGGGGAGGAATATCATGACTTGTGGTTAGATGCTCCCCCAAAGACTCATTCAATCACAGGTGGTGCTTTCTAAGAGGTAGTTGAATCTAGAGTGTGTTATTCTTGGATTAAAGGTGTATGAGTGCTAAATCAGTCCAGTGCTTGGTTTGTCACTCTCCTAACTCCAAGAGCGCGTATCAGATGTAAAAAGGGCCAGAAAGAAGATGCTCAGGTCACTTTTTGGTCCCATGGCTTTCTTTGCTCCCACTTGCCTGCCATGAAATGTGTGTGTAAGAATTCAATTTTGTAAAATAGATACACAAAAAAGGTTTAGAAACATAATTCAGAAGGAGCAATTTTCAAATTTCAAACTCAACTATGATTCTTTCATTTTCACAAATACACAACATTATTTAATGTTAAAATATAAATATCAAATTAAATATTGGAAAATCCAATTTAACATCTAGGAAACAGCTCAAAGACCTTTTTAAAAAATATATAGCTCTAATTGACTACCTATGCAGTTTAGGGAATTATTTACAGTAAATTATAGATTTAATTCTGTCATTCTTTTGTCTTATTATGACCCTGGATGTTCTTCACACAAATTATCACAAATCCCTTGACGCTGCCATTAATCTGTTTTCCTATTTTGTTTGGATAGGGTGGAAGCACCAACTTGAAATTAATCTTGAGAAAAAAATAAGAGCAAAACCCAAAGAAGAGCCAAAACTAACACAAACAGGTCCCCCTGCATTTAGTCTTTCTTAAGTGTTCTTCCAGCTCACTCCAATTTCTGTTGAGAGAACATAAGTTACATGTTGAATTTTGAGTGGTCTAATATTCATGGGGAAAGTGAGACATGCTGCACTGATTTCCATTTTCTCCCTGACTTTTAACCCAAAATACTGATAGACCTCCCTTTACTCAATTTGAAATCTGAAAGGTTTGAATTGGTATGTCTTTAAATAAGAAAGTTATCTATAAGTATATCAGACATTTTCATGGCTTATTGTATGAGAATTTCATTTAACTTCAATGCTTTACCTATGACCAGTTAATATCATTAGAACTCTTGTATTTTTCTGTATGAAACTTTCAAAGAAATACATAATACTGTTTCTGCATGAAGAGTACATTCAAGGTTTGGGGAAATTTTATCATGGAAAACCTTGGAGTGGAAAGAGAAAATGAGAAGCTATTAGTTAGGTCCAGTGTTTCAGTTGATCCCAAAGCTAATAAAAAAAACCCTTACTTATGAGACTTCTATATATTTCTCTTAGAAGGTTATTAGTACCCAGCTGTTTTGTTTTGTGTCTAGAGACTGCAGGAACATTCCTGTAGCTACCATTTTGTGCAAAACATTACCCTGATTTTAAATTTAACAATTTGTGATTCATGAACCTAACACCTCTGAGACATGAAGCTCTGAATCTCATGTTTTGGCCCAGATTATGAATTATGTTATGGCTTGAGCTAAAAATTGAGAACGTATGTACCAGACATTAAAAGGTTTTGTTATAGAAGCCAATAATTTTTTAACAAAGTCAAAGATCATCTTCCAAGTTTGTAAGAGCTGAAATGAGGCCAAATGGTTATGAAGTTCAATACTATCATTTTGTAATTAAAGATGCTTAGAGACTTGAGTTGGTTAGCTCAAAGTTTTACTAAATTGTGCTGTGTTTCATTCCACCTCTTCCTTTATATCTATTAACTTACCTATCTTCTTCTCAAAGAGTCATCACCAATCCAAGTCTATCAATATTTTTTAACATTGCATTAAATATTGGGAAATTCTACCTGATTAGAGCTACTTCACATTACATTGTATCTCAGTTGAATTTGAATTTTTTCTCAAATTGTTCATTAGGAAAACATAGCTAAAATGCTAAAGATTAAGAGGTCAATTAATTTCAATCAATATAGATAAGATTTTGGATAAAATGTGCAGCAATAGCTGACTTAACTAACTAGTTTAGGAAAGTTGCAATTTGTAAAATGTGGTGATGTTTATTCACCAGTAAACTACTCACAATAATAAATAAAACATCTTTAACTTCTGAAGATCGCATGAAAAGGAAGATAGTCTTCTGAAACACTCATAAATGGATGCATTTCCCAATTTATTTTAGTCACTTCAGTTCAGAGAGTAAGAGACCTGATATAAAATTGTGTTGTCATGTTAACATATTTTTGTATTTCATTCAACTATAGAAGAAAATAGGTCTATAATTTCATGTTTTATAAATAACCATTACTCCATTCCAGCTTCTTTTCCCATTAAGTACTAAATTCTTTGATAGAAAAAATTAAAACATTCTTTTTGAGAAATAACTTTAACTTTTTAGTATGTGAAGATCTTTATGCATTTAAATCTCAACTTTAGCTTCAATTAAAGTAATAGTTCTCTATAAGGAACAACTTAAAAATGAATTTTAACCATCTTCCTTTACAAACCTCACTATGAAAACATATTCTCTTAAAGCCTAGAAAATAACAAAATACTTTTATTTTTTTAATTTTATGCATTTGGTACAGGGTCTCCACAGTTCAGACTCAGTGATCCTCCTGTTTCAGCCTCCCCAGGACTGAGGTTACAGGAGTGCAGCACCACACTCAGTCTGGGTGGCCTCCTCCACATGCTTGGTTGTAGTGTCAGCATGGCATGTGATACTAGGGATTGAACCCAGGTTCTTGCACTTGCCTAGGCAGGCACTTGGTCCACAGAGCTATATCTGCCACCTATCAAATGACTTTTAAACATTGATGTTTTGCATATTCATCATTTCATTTGTGAATTAATGCCTAAATTGATTTATAAATATGACTAGATTGTACATATATTGTCCTTCTAAATATTATTTTGGAATTTAATCCATTTCGTTAAGCAAGTTTAGATTTGAAAGTACAGTGGTACCTTAATTCAAGGGTACTTTTGTTACAAACATTTTGGTTTGTAAACATAAGCACTTGCCAATATTTTACTGTTGCTCTCATCTCTCCATTGGGTGACGAGCACGACACCATCTTCCCCATATGAACCTGAAAGTGGTCATCTTTTCCAGGATCATGAAACAGATTAAATTCATGCAGTGATGCACCACTGTATAGTAAAGTGGGAAAAATAATATTCAAAACAAGCTATCCTAATTAATGCATTCAAATGCATATACTAAAATGAATCTTTTAAATATGGACATTTTATAAAATTGCAGCAAAGATTATTCAAAATAGTCAGGTAGATTTAGTACTTTGATGTAAAATATAGAATGCAATCTTCAGTATTAAACACTCCATTAAACGACTGAACCCTGGGTTTCTTCCAATGTTCTAATTGGCACTGTTTCTGGCCTTGATTTTTTTTCTTCATTTATTTCAGTTACCTGATAATGCTAGCCAAAATCCCTAAATTTCAGTGTCTAACGTGGGCATATCAGGGCCAGAGGCTATGCTCACCACCACTGCTGAGGAACACCTGAAGAGCACACTCCAGGAGACAGAAAGCCAAGCATACTTGGCTGAGTCATTGGTAGAAGAACATCCCCGTCCTGCCCAACCATTTGCCCATTCACGTCCTTCCCGACCCTCAGCTGATATATTCAGGTGATTCCACAATAAAATCAGTGCCATCAACCTGGTCTCCAGAGTCTTCCATCGGTACTCACCACATCTAAGACCTAAAGTTAGTATTGACTTGAATGTACATTTACTCTTCTTTATTTTATGGTGCTAATTGGATTATTAATTCACAAAATTACAGGTGAATTAGTATATCTCTTTTACATGAAGATTGTCTAACATATACTAGTTTAAGAAAACAGGTAAAAAGACTGTGTCTTAGGCTTATTTCCAGCTTTCTAATAAATAAAAAGCAACACTACATTCCTCCAGTTACGCACTCGAGGACATATTAGTAATACAACGTTAAGAAAATGAAGAAGTCATTTATCCTCATCTTTCCGCCAAAACTTGTATCCCTATTTCATTACCTGAGGCTATATACAGGCATGGAAGAATTCCCTCAGTAGAGAGAGGGAAAGAATGCTGATGCTGACAGAGCACTTCTTTCATGCTAAGAAAACCCTTACATATTTAATTATCAAGATGCTTTTCTAAGAGTCCCGAGGATACACATTCTTCTGTTAGTCTCAACTACATTGAAGAAAAACTGTGATGCATAAGCAGAACCCTGTGGACTGCTGGCCACCCATGCTTGCACACCCACATGCACACTCTGAAAGCTAGGGACTCAAGAGACAATCTCTTGCTTCCTCAAAACTCAAGTTCCACAAAGGCATGCACGTCCCAAGCCATTTCCACATCAAGGAGATAACTGAATTGGTGGGGATTCCCTTACCACAAAGAGTGAAAGGGGAGAGAGGCTTCTTAGGCCATGACTACCTTATAAAATTGTCTTGAATGTTCTGTATACAATTTATTTGGAATCTACCCTCTAAATAAAAATAAAATTTTATAACTAGCTATCTTATTATACCTTAAATCCACCACCTAATCACTGAAGATCATCACATCCCTCTCTAATCATGAGGATATATCTACATTCAGCTGGAATTCTTTTGTGTATTATTCATATGATCTCTAAGCTAATTGTTGAATTCATATTTTACAAACACATGTACACAGCATAGAAAAAGTCTAATAAAATAGAAAAATGGCTGCAGGAATCCTCTGATATCCCTAATGCCACAATTTAATATCTAAAACTGATAACAGGCAATGTGCTCTAACATACCAGCTAGAAAAGTTTGAAAGAATAAAATGCCTTTTACAGGAGAATTTTTAAGCCCTACAAGATCTACTTTCTTCTCATGTATGCAAACTTTTACTTAATGCCTATAGAAGGCCAAATATGGAAAGTGTACATACGGATATAATAAAATTGATATAATAAATATGGATATAATGCATATAATAAATAAAATGCTCTGAACATTAAAAACTTTTAAGGGTATAGGCTAGATAACAGTGAATTACAATTCAAATTATCAGTTTAATATTTTGGCAAATATTATTTAAACACATGAAGAAACAAATGTGGAAAATAGTGTAAGACATGAAGAATTGTAAAGCAAGTTATCATGAAATGCATTATTTGAAAGCAAGATTACTGTATGTCCCTCATATGTACATTTAAGTATATATTGCTGATTGATTATGTAGATGTAGTTCAATTTATATAAAATTAAATGAGATGTCTCATTAGCAGTGGATTAAATGTGAAGAAATAATCTTAAATATTTTTCAATTAGATAAGATATTGCCACCCTTCAAAAACATTATTCATTCACAATGTATCTTAAAGTTCTACTATTTTCCATCTCAAACTAAAAGACATCTCAGAAGTCAATGATTGTAGAATGTATATGATTAACTCCCAAGCCAAGCAGTAGCTTTCAAACTGAAGTTAGACTACAGAGTTAAAAAATGTTTGAGCTTTAATTTAATGCAAATTAAATTTAAACTTATGTCGGACAGCACTCTACAATTACAAAATATAACTTTCACGTGGAGGGCCGGGGAGATGGCTCAATGGAATAAGTGCTTCCCTGGCAAGCACAAGGGCCCGAGTTCAATCCCCGGTTCTGCAAAAAAAAAAAAAAAAAAAGGAATTAAAGGGTTTAATTCTTCTAACTCGACCTTTAAAAAAAAAAAAAAAAAAAAAAAAAAAAAAAAAAAAAAAAAAAAAAAAAAAAAAAAAAAAAAAAAAAAAAAAAAAAAAAAAAAAAAAAAAAAAAAACAAAAAAAAAAAACAAAAAAAAAGAGCTGGGCGTGGTGGTACAGGCCTGTAATCCCAGCACTCGGGAGGCTGAGACAGGAGGATTGTTGTGAGTTCGAGACCAGCCTGAGCTACAAAGTGAGCTCAAGGCCAGCCTGAACTGCACAGTGAGACCTTGTCTCAAAAAAAAAAAAAACAAAAAACTTTCACGTGGATGGCCATATTGTTTTTGGTGACTCAGCTGATTCTTCCACCTACTTTCAATATACTTCTAGAAATCTTAGTCAATGAAACCTGTTATAAATATTTTATTTTATTAATTCTACATCTTTTAGACATTTATTTTAATTTAATGTGTAATAAGCATACATGTAAGATTTCAGGGCAAAATAAAATCAGAGTTGAGTTGCAATTAAACTTTTTATTAGCCAACCAAATTCATGTTTTTTGAATGTCCATTTAAAAATAATGACAAATTTTCTTTGCAGTTCATTGCACATATTTGTTCTTATGTAAACAGACAACATATATTTTATCTGATATATTTCATCATATACACTACCTAGTTATGAGAAAACATATTTACAGCTTATTGAAATGTATGCACATATTCAAGTGTGCCCCTGCATATGCATTTGCCAGATGTACACATACATTTATCAGGTGGAGAGCATGGATGGTCATCTATTTCACTGATAGCTGTTTCTCCATAGGTCTAAAAGACCTACATCCTCAGTTTTATAAAAATCTGTAAATGAAGTTTAAGCCTACCCTGTATTCTTCAGGTGCTTAACCTGTGCTTGAACTTATTCCTGCCTCAGCCTCTTAGTTCTGAGATTATAAGTTTATGATACTATTTTCCATAGATAGGTCATATAAATATTTACTATAAATCCATGTCAGACTATAAGATTATGTAATAACTGCATAAAATGTAGAGTGGTATAAACAAGCAGTGCTGCTGTTCATGAACAGAATTTGTTCTACAATTTTGGCAAGGATGGTGATGTTTGTATTTGTGTGGGAAAGATGGTTACAGCTGTATTTGTCACCTGATTAGTTTCCAAACCAAAAAACAAAAGTCAAATTTTAATTGCAAGTAATTCTGTTTGTAAACCTCATTATTTGCAATTGAAAGCATTTGTAAATGGAGGCCCCACTGTACTCTTCCATACCTACTTACCCACCTGTCTGGTTACACAATATTTTATACAACAAAGTATTTTCATAAGTCTATGTAACATTTCCTGAGTTCAGTGACGATGCTAAGATTCATTTATGCTTTTCAGTATTAGCAAAATAATTTAAAAAATCCAAATATACAACTCCAGTATGGGCTTCTGCCCTAAATTTCACACTCCAAATATTGTGGCCGACAACACATTGCCACATATTTTACTATGTACAAATCAGGATCCTGATTCTCCTGAGTGCAGCTCATTCACAATAATAGGCAAGTCTTAAAAATAGCAAACCAGGGCTACAGTGATAGCTCAGTGGTCTAAGCCCCTGTCTAGGTAAGTGCTGGGACCCAGGTTCAATGCCCCATCGGTGGTGCCACAGGCTGTGCCCGCTCTGTCTGGGTAGTGTCAAGCCAGCTGCTAAGAGCAGGCATGGTCACACATGCCTGTAATCCCAGAACTGGAAGGCTGAATCAGCATAATCATTATGAGTCCAAGCTGCGCAATGAGACCCTGTACCAAATACATAATCTAGCAAACCAACCTAATCATACATCACTGTGATATTTTTTCTGATCCTTTCTCCTAGGAATTTTCCTTGATCCTCTGATTCACATAGCTGTACAAAAGCACTAGTATTACTCTTCCAATTACAGGATCCAGGTATTTTTATAAAGTGCCCATCAGTATTGATATAATTTCTACTGCAAATAAGTTTTCCACACCTTAGAAAAATTGATACTGTCGATCATTCTTGAACAACAGCTAGAATTTCAGGTCTATGGCCAAAGCAAAGCTTAAATGTAAATGCTAACAGCGCCAACTGAGCAGGCTGAATTTCTGCAACTTTCCCTAGTTTCCAAACAAAGATATACAACAATAAAGTTATTATATTCTAAATTGTAATGGTCTATCTTCTTATTAAGCAGTATTATTAATATTCTTCTGAATCTAAAAGACAAATAGCCTATCATCCCAAGTCTTAATATATCCTTAATTGAAATATATAAATATTCTACTTAAGATATATAGTATAAAATTTGTTCTTAAAAAATAGACATCAATTCCCAGTTCTGCCAAAAAAAAAAAAATGGACATACTCTGAAAAACTAGAACAAATTACATGAATCCAATCTCTTACATAAACTTCAAATGCATTTATAAATAATTTCATCCTATACACTCCAATCACAAAGGAAGTACATCTAGCCAACAATTTTAATCCCACAGTCTCTTTCTACTGACACTAAAATGTTTCACCTTTCTATTATCTGCACAGTTAAGGTCTCATTTATGCCACATAAGAAGTAAATGCAAATGATGAAGAAAACATAAATATATTATTTGTAGAAGGGCAGAAATTTGAGCCTTTCTGACAATATGCTATTCATAACCTTATCCCTGAAACACTAATTTCTTTTCTGAACATTACTACTTCATGTTAGAGAAGTAGAAATATTCCCTTTGTATGCTCATGTGTTCATCAGAATGCCATATGCAATAGTGAAAACTGGAAGTAAATTTAATATATTTAGCAGTTGGAGAATGATAAAATAGTAGATGAAATACCATTAGATATTCAATTAGGTAGTCATGAAATAGAATTTTGATAATACTTAATAACATTTAAGTAATTATAATCAAAAGGATAACATGTGTGCCATGTCTTATATCTTCCCTCAAATGGAATAAATCTAAAGCCTCATTTATATCTGATTTAATGTTAGATGAGATCTTTATATTTGGAGTTGGGGTTGTTTTGATTTGTTTTTGCTCTGTTGTTTTGTTGAGACAAGGTCCCTCTATGCAGTGCAGACAGGCCTTTAATTCACTATGTATCCAATGAGGATTGCAACTCACAATAATCCTTGTGCTCCAGACTCCTGAGTACCAAGATCACATGAGTAGGCCCCTCCTGGCCTAGAGCTGGAGCTGGTGCTAGAACTCCGACACTGTTGTGATGTAATGAATACATAGGGCATGTGAGAAGGCCATGAATTTTGGAGCCGAGGGCTGAGAGTTTTCTCTCTGTAAATTTCTGTGTTGAAATTCTAAACTCAGTAGAGATACCAAGAAGTGAGATAATTTGATCATCAGGGTGAAGCCCAATGCAGAGTAATCTTTTGCCCATAAAAAACAAGAGAGAGCTTGCTTCTACCCCATGTTCTACCATACGAGGTCACATAAAGAGGGTAATCACAACTGGAACCCAATATTAAATTTCTCAGATTCCAAAACATGGGAATATACAGATCTGCTCTATGAGTTACCCAGTCTATGGCAATTTGATTTAGCAGGACAAACTGACAAAGATAATGCATCAGTATGTGATGTACTTTTAAACATAATATGGACATTTACATTTAAAGAGCTAAAATAAACAAAAGCTAGAATTACTATTGATGTTTTCTAGGCAATAATATGGGTAGTTTCAATTTTCCATGTTTTTAAAAACTTTCTAATAATTATTTGAGTTTACTATATTTTTTTTGGTTATCTTTGCTACACAGAAAACATAAGCCACCACTGAAATATTTTCTAAAATAGAGAAGTTTACACAAATAGAATTTCCCAGAATATTATTGATTTTCTTTTCTAGTTTTCCTTCATTTTGCCTCAAATGTTTCATTTCATAAATTATCAAGTAGAACTACTTAGTTACAAATAGTCTTCATTTGACCTGAAGTAATTCCATCTTGCATAAGATCAGAAACAATATGACATTTGTTACATTAAGTTCATTTTTAGCAATTTACTTCTCAGTCATCCTAGACATTAAATAGGAAAAGTGTTATCAGAGATAAGCTATAACATTTGTAATCATTAAAAATAAAAGAATATAAATTGTCCTATTAGAATAAGGAATTGGAACATTAAATACAAGACTTTACACCCCATCCACAGACATCTACAGTGTATATCATCCATACATAGGTTGTAGCCGTGTTTCAAGATTTTATTTTATAGTAAATAAACAATGAAATATCAGGTGAACAGGTATGATTATTAACAATAACTATACTGCAACTGTATTAGAAAATAAAACTAGATTCAATGTTTAAGACATGTCATACTACAAAACTTCCTGATTGAGAGTGATTATGTAATAATAAATTAATAAAGTACACTTTGACCATATATTTTCACTGGCTACATTTGATGACTATTAAATATATAATAAGAAAATAAAAATTTGCATGTACACTAGTGGTTGATCTCTATTCACAAACTTTTTTGGACTAAGTATTAATAAATAACTAGGAAAAGAAGCAGAAAACAAATACCAAGATTTGTTAGCTATAAGGAATGGGGATGGTCATTGATGGAAGTAACATTAAACCCAGTATATATTTATTATACATCTTTACATTTTATTCATTATTGTTCTTTAAGGAAGGAAAAGTTTCTTTCATAACATGAAAATATTGACATAGAAATTAAAACATTAATCAATGATTGATCAATCCATTAACTTATTTAATTATGTAAAAGTAGCCTCATTCTAGATTGAATTATATTTACTAACTCTTATAGGTTCATTTGTGTTGATCTACTTTGATCTTAGCAAAAGCATGGAATTGATAATATTTTAAACCAAATTTCTTTGCAGGGTCCTGGGATATAGCTCAAAAGCAGAGTTCCTGCTTGGCAAACACAAAGACCTGACTTCAATACCTGATTAAGAAAACAGTTCTTATGCAATGAAGTAAATAACCTAATTAATACTTCAATACAGTTTAAATTAAGGATTCAGTCCCTGAGCAAGAACCAAGTCAAGACATTTAGGTTCATACTAAGTTCAATAGAACCATATTGATAGAAATAAGTAGGATTAAGAGTTACAAGTCAGATTTAATTGATGTAATTTAAATGAATATAAATAATAAGGTAGGAAAAGAGTCCTTCAAGGGTGTCCTTCAGCCTCACACTTCCCAAGCACCAAGTTAGAAATAATCAGAACAGTGATTTGGGGGAGCAGGTGATGAGTCCAAGTTTGAGTGATGAGCTCAAGCACATTTCAGAACTGACATAATACAAGAAAAGGAGACTTCACACAAGTGAGAGAAGAAATACTTTAAGGCATGTGAGTCAGGTATGCTATGAGGAACAACTAAAAGTACCATTAAGTTATAATAATTATATTATTAAATATATCGTACAGTTCTTTTTTTGTACTGAAGTTTTAATTACTTTTCAATCAAATTTTTTTCTGATGTTTATATAGGTTTACAAAGTGTTGTCCAGAGACTATGGAGGGGTCTCATGGGCTGGGTAAATATTTTATTTAAATTTCATGCTTGGGATATTATGAGTTGGAATGACTTTTCCAATTTTCAGCAATATGAATGCTCACTCAAAGATGGTAGATGGTTTCCACCTGGGTGACAGATTAACACAAGGTGAATACTGCAGTTAGGTTTGTAACCAAATTTTGTGTAGCTGTCAGTCATGTTTCTGCTGTCATCACAGTATAACATACAAATATCTGATAAATATTTCATTGATTAGGTAGCTACAATTCGGTTTGGCCTGTGTTAGAAATAAGGGCATTCCAAGTCTGATACAAAAATATGCAAGCAAGTACTTTCCTCTACATTCCAAGCAGCACTAGATAATTCTGCCTTGGGTAGCCTTCATGACCCATCCTCTAAAGTGAAAGGCGGACTTCTACAGCCTTCTAGATCAGAAATTAGGCACTATGTGTGTTTTAATAGTATTTTCAGATAGCAGTGTGCTTGAATTTTTCATAGCATTTGTGTTTTTAACTATTGTTTTCCAAATGTGTATTTTGCCATTTCATTGCTTCTGGTAACAAATCAATCCCTGAGATTAAGAGTGAAGTGTACGACATCTTATATTCCATTTTTCTTAGTAATGCTGGAGGAAGAGAAAAGGGCCAGTACAAATTTCAAGCAAAGCCAAAGAGGGTCCCTTTCTGGGACAGATGAACAGTCACCCTGGGACAGAGTTCATCCTAGGAAGAACAGAAGACAGCCAGAAGATAGGCATAGATACAAGCTGGGGGAAAACTGAGATTTAAGTTTGTCATTTCAATGCATGAATAACTACACCAACTTTACCAACTAAGCAAGTCAACAATAATTCACCCCATTTGCTTAAGCTACCTGAAGTTCTACCTGGGAGTGCTGACCTGAGTAAATATACTACAGTCTTGAATTTGATGACTGAATTAGAATTTACCAACAGCAATCTACAGGAATTTATTGAGTATCCTCTAAAAATATACCAGGACATTCTGAGCACTCTTCTAATGTCACCTCATTTGATGATGACAGCACTATAAAGGAAATACGTTAGTTATTCTCATTTAACAGTCAAAGAAAAGACTCAGAGAGACTGTGTAATTCCACAAGGCCATAAGCAATAAAACTGAGCATCAAAAATGGAGCAAATCTTTAGGCTTTAAGGCTACATTTTTTTAGTACTGGAGATTGAACTCAGGACCTTGCACTTGCCGAGCAAGTGCTTATTCTACTAAGCTATCTCCCTGGGCAAGGCCAAGACTTATAACCTTACATATAAACTTCCACTGGTGTTGTGAACTGAGCTCTGATTTCAACCATCTAATAGCTAAGTGTTTCAATCTTTCCAAAACATAACTTTTTCATCTCTTAAAGAAAGACAAGTTTTTACTGCAAAAATTACTGCATCATATCTAATTTTTTACTATGTTTTATACTCTCTCTCTCTCTCTCTCTCTCTCTCTCTCTCTCTCTCTCTCTCTCCCACCACAGCACATCTTGGACTCATAGTGATCCTCCTATTTCAGTGTCCCCAGTGAAGGCATTACAGGCATGCACCACATGCCCAGCTTCAGCGGCCCACTGGGTGTGCCTGGGGGTGGGCTGGCATGACATGTGATGCCAGGGATCAAACCAGGGTCTGTGCCAGGCAGGTGCTTAGACCACTGAGCTGTCCCCATAGCCCCATATTCTCTTAAAGAAGTAAATTTTTAAAAAAGAAGATTGTTGGAGGAATTGAGAGGGATTGCTTATTAAAGCATTTTGGAAACTGCACAGCACTAGAGAAATGTCAGTCCGTGTTATATGATTATTGTATTAAGACTATGCCAAAAAAAAAAAAAAAAAAGACTATACCATCTCTTGAATCATGTAATTAAGTTACAACAAAGTTTAATTAATATGTTTTAATCAACAACATCTAAAAAAAGTAGATACAAGAGTTAACTCATATGTCAGGCAGAATTTTTTAATATAGATTAAATAAATAATTCTGAAGAATAAAGCCAGCCTTTATAGAAAGCAATGATGGTTGCAATTAACTCATACCTCAAATATCAATGTAATTTTTCAAATTATTTCACATTTTTAACCTTATATAATGTATTTAATGTCTCAAGAAAAAAATTATATTTGTTCTTCCCTGATAATGTCAACCTGTTACTACTTCGGAAAATTTAGTAATAAATATCCTGAATGACAAGGCTTAGGCAATATATTAGAAAGTTCACAAAAATGATAAACATGAAATATTCAAATTTACTTCTGAGCCCTTTCCTTTTCCTTTTAATATCACAGCATATTCTCCATATTTAAACAACTGAAATCTAGATAAATCATTTCCTATACAGTCTGAATTATAGATCTATACTGTATCCTTTCCTTATTAATATAAAACAAAATTTCCTCACAGTAAAAATATTCATTCATACATTTAATCATTTCTTACTATCTGAAACATTCAGATGGTATTTATGCCCTGACATGTGCAAAAGCATATTTACTTTCATTTATGTTGGCAGATATTTGACAGTAGAAACAATAGCAATTACTCACACAATAAGCAAATCAATCATTATTACTAAATGTGATTTAGAATTACTATCTCTAAACATACTTGTGTTGAATACATAAAAAATCACTAAATTCTGCAAAGTCTATGTAATGTAGCAATGAGTTGGGGTTGACAAACTATTTTTGGTCAAATCATTTTCTTTGGCAACACAATGTTTTATGGAGTTCATGAAAACATTCTAATTATGACCCTATAATTAGTCATGTTAAACTCATTTAATTTAAATTTTGGAAACAAACATATAAAGAAAAAACAAACAACTGAAGAATGGGAGTAAGGAATATGTTAGGATACATGCAAAGGAATAGAACTACCACAACAAAGCTATTAAATTAAGGTATGTTCTATACATTTAAATGGTAACATATTTGATCTCTGTCTATGCCCCTAAACATTTTAAAACAGTTTGTTTAAGTCAATTATTACCAATATTTCTTAGGAACAACTCCTTTCCATATCTATCTAAGTCATACAGACCTATTTTATGAAAACATTCATCTGCACAAAATGAAGTATTACATAAAATAGAAAAAATGTTTTTACTTTTTAAGTATATAATAATGAGTCACACCAGAGTAATACTTTTATCCTGGCTTAAAATTAAAGAGATAGAAGAATAGCTGTTGATTTATATTTTCCTTATTTGACTTTTTTATACATATGCAATATTATTTTTAAACTCATTTTTATTCATGTGAGTTGGATTGCAATTTAAATCTAGAAGGTTTGATTTCATTAAAATTTTTGCTTCAATCAAAAAGTCTGTACACATATGAATATTTCAAATGAGTATCATTTATTTTAAGATTTTCAACACTGATTTATTAAGCATCATAGTGAGGAAAATGTACAAATAAGGTCTATTTTTATCTGAAGAGACTACACTGGAAGCATTCATACATTTTATGAAAACATCTATGGATTTCACTGCTACAAAAGAATACTTCCAGTCAACATAATTGCACTCTCTTATGATTTGGTATTTCTACCATTTGAAAGACACAGCAATCTTCAGGATAGGAATTAAAGACATCTCAGAGTCCAAAACATGCTGAGATCACTATGAAAACAAAGGAAAAGGCAAATGAAATTTAACAGGAAGTGCAAATCAGCGATGGAACTGAAGAGATGACCCCTCAATTGGACACTGGCCAGAAATTCTGCTCTTCTTGGTAAAGGGTGAATAGAAAGTCTACATGAAGCCTTCTACTGGAAACCTGGGACTACAGTAAAGCTCCCTTCCTCAGGAAGAGTTTGGATAAACAATATACGTAACATGAGCACAAAAATAAAGCTGAAGTTGTTTAGTGAGTGAACTTTATAGGACTTATATAGAATTATATAGGCTTAATTGCAGGTATCTTCAATGTAAACCAAACTAAGCTCCCCAAAAGCCCAGTGATTGGGCTAACACATCTCTGAACTATATGTGAAGGCCAGGCTGGGTAACGCAACTTAGAAAAGCCTGCAAACCTAAATACCTAAACAAATGGCCCAGGAGGAAGAGAAAAATGACAATAATAACCTCAAAATTAGAACTCTAATTTACTTTAAATTGAATTTCTCTTACAAAAATAAATTCAGTATGTAATAAGGTCCACTTAAAGAGCATATGATGAATATGACCAAAAATGTATAATGTAAAATAGTCATAAATCTTAGAAATTAATAATATAGTTATTAAAGTAGAAATATCAATTCACAGAAAATTATCTAGATTTCATACTGGATACAAATAGGAATTAGATAGTGCACTAACTCTCTGCATTTCAATTTATGTGATGGGAAAATTTCACCATTTTTTGAATTTTCTCTTACAAAACACCGCACAGATTAAAAAGTTAGAAAACTATCCAATGTACATCATAAAATGAAAATATCCTGAAGATTAAAATCAATAAGAAGAGCGAAATAAAAAGTCCACAGTATAATTGCACTCATGAGCAGAAGTGAATCATTTTATGTGCAGTACAAATCAGAAATATATTGAATTTTTTAAATTTTAAAATTAATGTATTAAAAATAAAACATTACCTTAACAATGAAACTCCTTTTTCTTCTCAGTTAATTTAATCTAATCTCATCATTTATAAATGAGCTAATTATAGCAGTTGGCCTTATGAAATTACCACGATAAAGGGGTG
This sequence comes from Ctenomys sociabilis, assembly GCA_004027165.1. Taxonomy (NCBI): domain Eukaryota; kingdom Metazoa; phylum Chordata; class Mammalia; order Rodentia; family Ctenomyidae; genus Ctenomys; species Ctenomys sociabilis. The sequence goes on from PVKA01012326.1 coordinate 16,121, forward strand.
ATTAAACATTTTAGACATAGAAAACACCCTACTACAGCAGTGGTCATTGGAAGTGTTTTTCTTTCCTTGCAGATCCTCCACATAATCTCCTTGGCATTTGCCTACTCTATTTTAGTCTATAGAATCTAGTACATATTTTACTGAGCTTAATAGCTATCTTTCCCCACAAAAATAGGAGCTCAGGAATACACTTTGATGCATTTATTGTTGTCTGTCTAGCACCTAAGTGTCTCTGTGGTACTTACACATTCCTTCTTACTAATCCATCTGTGCCTTATTATTTATGCCCAGTAAGACAGCATGATTCCAGATAGAGGTAGAGACTGATGCCTCTCAGAAGAATCCTGCTTGTCTTTTTGGTGAAGTAAATTAACTATGAGTTAAGGACTGTTTGTCTTTCTAAGTTGTAATAAAACATAGTAGTAATCTGTGAAATAAAACAATGAAAAGCTGGTCTTGTATCAAATGCCTTATTTCAGTTTATTTTTTCAAGTAATTCATTTTTATTTAATTTTTTTAAGTGTGACTCTATGCAGATTTTTAAAGTTTTGAAGAAATCTTTATCACTGGTAGTTTGAAATACACTGTCGTAGAGAACATGTAAGAGTACTACTTTTCTTTTTGTTACTTTCCTACCTAGATAATTTCTTTTCTTTTATTTCATTGTAATGATCTAAACAAGACTACCATTTAATTTATCTAATCAAGCATCTTCTTTGTCCTGTCTTCAGATTCATCTGAGTAAAACCTTTCTCTAAGTCCCTCTGTCAATGTCCTGAACCACTTGTGGTAAGGAATATTTTTTTCTTGTTTTAATTTTATGTATTTGGTACAGGGTCTCACTACGAAGCTTGAACTTGTAGTGATTCTCCTATTTCCAGCCTCCCCAGAGCTGGGATTACAGGCGTGTGCCAACACACCCAGTCTTACTCACCCCTCAGTGCACCCAGGGGGCAGAGCTAGTACAGTGGGATGGAACCTCCCCCCCAGGGCCCTGGGTCTGCCTAGGCATGCACTAATCCCCTGAGCTGTCTGGCCAGCCATGTACTCATTTTCGTAGCCCTGAGGCTGGTCTCACAGCAATCCTCTTGTGTCAACTTCCCAAGTACTGGGATTGCAGGCTTGCACCACATGTCCAATTCAATCAGTTTGTCTTGTAACACCTAAGTATGTCATACAAACATATAAAGCTATACAGGGTGATGTTTTCCAGATTCTTTTCTATTCTCTTTATTAGTATAAAGTAGTACTGCTCTGATTAATGCACTTATAATTTATATAAGATACGTAAACCATGTTGGCCTGAGTAAATTCTACTGTATTATAATGAAGTAGAATCATACATTGTATCATGTAAAATAATAGAAGAGGGGCTGATACCATTATTAGAATTAAGAAAGTAAACAACAAGATTGGGTGTGGTGGTGCATACCTAGAATCTCAGTGCTTGGAAGTCTGAAAACAAGAGGATCATTATGAGTACAAGCTGTGTAGTGAGACCCTGTAGACCCTATACTAGATATGAGAAAAAGGAAGAAGACAAAAGGAAGAAAGAAAGAAAGAAAGAAAGAAAGAAAGAAGGAAGGAAGGAAGGAAGGAAGGAAGGAAGGAAGGAAGGAAGGAAGGAAGGAAGGAAGGAAGGAAGGAAGGAAAGAAGGAAGGAAGGAAGGAAGGAAGGGAGGGAGGGAAGTACTTTTTAAAAAGCAAGTATTTTATTTAACATTAAAATAATAGTGTGTTTAGAGTTAAAATTCGGAGGCTAGTGTCAGATCTTAGAAATCTTCCCAAAGGGTTAAAAGATATATGACTGAGATACATGAATGCCTGCTTTTATAGAAGCGTAATTCATAAAAGCTAAACCATGGGAGCCATCAACACATGAATGGATGAACAATGTGTAATATCCACACACAAACTGTTACTTTGTCATAAAGAAAACTCAAGACCTTTTAAGAAAATGGACCACCTTGAGATGAATGTTAAGGGAAATAAATCAGACACACTGTCTTTCATATATGGGGACTCAAAATCAGGAAGAGCAGTGGATAATAGGAATCAAGGAGACAGAGCTTTCTCAAGTGAAAAGGAGAGCAAAAGATTGAGGAAGGGGAGAGGGAGAGGAAAGAAAATGGATGAAAAAAATCATGGTGTAATAGGTACATGTACCAATTCCACACAAGGAATGTAAACAGTATGTATCACAAATATGTACTAATTAAATAAGATGTATCATGAAAAGCACAGGTAAAGAAAATGTGTAACTCCACATATAAAAATTTAACATAGATAAATATAGTTCTTTTTAAGATAGGCTTTAATAAACTATAGAAATTTGGGAAAGCAATTAAAAGCTGCTTTTAATGATATTTAGTGCTATGCAAAGTAAAAAGGTTTCAGCGTTGGAAACATTCAAATATAATCTGAAAGGGTGCATGACTCTTTTGCAAAGATTGACCAAATTATACTTAAAGCCTTTTCCAGCCAAGTCTGTAGAAGGACTCATTGAATGATTATGGATGGATTGGATGATAGCTAGAATTTGTGTCCATTTCTATTAAACATCAGCGTGGTGCTACAAGGAAACTACAATTAGGAATTTGGTCATGAGAAAGCAGCTGTCATTTATTATGATTCTCCTCTACCAAATTCAATGACAGCTTTTCTAGTAGCTCTCCTCTGAGAATTATACCAATCTGGCAGTATAGCATTCCTATTTTCCCATTGAGGAAACTGGCCACCAGAGAACATGAATTTCGGTAGTCCTGCTTTCAGCGGAGGGTACATTCACAAGCCCTGCAGCACATGACTACAATGGGGCATTGTGTTGAAATGCCTGCATGCTTTTTCCTACTTATTTTACCGTATATCTTAACAAATTCAGGATATCATTCATTTTCTTGCCTTGGGAAGCCAAGCATTATCACCTTCTTGTCTAACGGAGGTATTTTGCTGCTTCACTAGCATATTCAAATTGCTAGCATCACTACTTTGGGGCCACTTCTAAGTGATCTAAGACTGTAAGTAGGTGAAATAGTATAAGTAATATAACAGTCACTTGAGCAGAAGCAGTGTGATACTGTGAAAGTCAATTCGGGAATGAGGAACAAAGAGGCTGGGATTACCCAGTTTGGGTACACTAGACAAAGAGATTATTCACAACCTAAGAAGTTGGAGCCAGAGAGCATGAGGTTTCACCATACACACAAGATGGTGTGCAATTTAAAATGCAACAATTGCTTATTTCTGGAATTTTCCATTTAACAGTTTTGGACCACGGTTAAAAAATCTATAGCTGGAATTTGACAGTGCTAGAATTTAGTCTGCCTATATCCACACACATTCAGACACCAAAATTGTTATTTTCACTTAACCAACGTGTCCTAAAATTTACAATTTCCCCAGATCTATGAAAATAATATTTATTACCAAAATGATCTGAAACTAATGGCTATGATAGCACTATTCTCATCCCCATTCAATATTTATTAATGTTTTCACTTAGAGAATAAATTTCAGAATATATTACTATAGCAACATGTAGAAAAATATTTAAAATGTCCAAGTGTTTTTCTTGTAAGGTGTTTCTCATGTAAGGAAAGAAGGCAATAGTTCCTTTAAATATAATTCATAGGATTTTATTGTATTTGGTACAGGGTCTCACTACACAGCTGGGACTCATAGTGATCCTCCTGTTCACAGCCTCCCCAGCACTGAGATTACAGCTGTGTACCACCCCAATCCACCACGCCCAGCTTTGTGGCTGGCCTAGCATTCCCAGGGGCAGGACTGGCACAGCATGGGTTGCCAAGGATCAAACCCTGATCCTGTGTTTGCCTAAATAGGTGATTTGTCCACAGAGCTATCTCACGGCCCTAAATTAAAGTTTTTAACCTGAAAATGGCTGATATTAAATACTTCATGATAAAACAGTAATGGAGGACACAAACAATCTGATTCTTAGTGATGAGGTTAATCATGTAATTACTGGAGACCTGGAGGAAGATGTAGGGAAGAAAAGTATTTCACCTGTGCAGCATACCGCTTGTTTGTGAAAGCATGAGACTGTGGACATTGCAAGGGCTAAGGTAGAGAGACTGTGATTCACGCAAGACTCAAAGGTAATGTGCTACAGTAAAAATACTCATTTTGAATTGCAGCTTGATATGTGAGGTTTTAAGTTAGCTAAGCATAAAACCCATCTGTAATCTTGGAGATCTAAAAATCTGCCTTGAGTTCCAGGCCCCTGAATTTAATTATTACTGTACTGAAGGTATCATCCTGAATCCATCAGACATGTATGAATTCTTATGATTTCTTTAAGAAATATATTTCAGTGATGAAGTATTTTCTAAGTACATGGCACAGAAAAATACCTGAAAATTAGCACTGAAGTCACAGATGGAAATTGAAATTTTCTTTGAATGAAATTTCCAGAAAATTTCTTGCTCTTTTTATTCTACACATGCTATTTGCCTCCCAAATTGTACCTTATGCTCCTTTTATCACAAAATTTGTACTGCTATTACTTAGCTATCTTGAGTTCTGTACTCCTTACCTAGGGAGGCAGACCTTTTTTCTAGACTTTAGTTGAACATAGAATTAATTTTGGCAATTTATTCATTTTTTTCTCATTTTTTTTATATTTTATTGAAGAACAAGTAGCACTTAGACAATTTCAAATCAAACTAGTAGGGCAGATTCAATAATTAATACATCACATATTGTTTTCCTAGTGTTTTTTGTTGTACAGGTGCATACATGATATTCTATTTACAAACACTATTAGAGCAGATGCCTCTAATCAATGAATTAAGAGAATGTAGCTGTATATTTATCTTTTTTAAAGCTCAATTATAGTACAGTTTCAATAATTAATACTTTTTGCATTGTTATTTTCCTAGTGGTTCTCCATAGTACAAGAAGCAGACAGGATATCCTGTCCAAACACTATTAGTGCAAATCTTTCTTCTCATAGAATTATGTAAAAGTACTGCATATTTATCCTAACTGTTTATACAAACACAAAATGGTTCTTCCTTTGTATCCCCCTTTTGTTTCATTTAGTCCTGTCAAAGATGGCTATTCTAATATTCAATTATTAAGGTGCTTGAATTCAGCAAAACAGTCCAGCACAGTCCAGCAGTCCACAATATTAGTGGTTACCCAAAGAAGTTGTTGAGTAGAGGCATTTACAGTTCAGCTTATTACTATGGCCTTATTTTATATACCTCATTTTTATACTTTTCTGATGGATGGTTAAGAATGAGATAAAGCAAGATTTATATAACAAAAAATGTAACTATTGTATCAGATGAGGTCAGTCAAGTCACCTCAGGGTTTATCCTATAACCCTGTACCTCACTTTGTAGAATCTTTTTCAGTGTCAGCCATGTGCATAAGTCACAGCTATTGCTTGACCAGTTTGCTCTTTGTGAGAGTCAGAAAAAGTTTTCTCTCCATGTGACTCTTCTTAGGCACACTATACATAAATATATGAAAAAATGCTCCACATCACTAGCCATCTGTGAAATGAAAGTTAAAACAACACTGAGATACCATCTCACTCCGGAAAGAATTACTATCATAAAGAAATCAACCAACAACAAAGGTTGGAGAGGATGTGGGGCAAAGGGAACACTTCTCCACTGCTGGTGGGAATGTGAACTGGTATAACCATTGTGCAGATCAGTACAGAGACTCCGCATAAAACTAGGACTGGAAATTCCATTCAAGACAGCTATACACCTACTGAGAATTTTCCCGGAGGAACTGAAAACGTGATATCATAGTGATATATATGTACCTATGTTTACAGCAGCACAATTCGAGGTAGCAAAATCTTGAAAACAACCAAGATGCCCGTCACATGAGGAATGTTTGAAAAAGATGTGGTATTTTTTATATAACAGAGTATTACTCAACTCCAAACAACAATAAACTTGAAGCATTTATGTTTAAGTGGATGCTACTTGAACATATACTCGTAAGTGAAATAAACCAGACACACATGTGCAAATATCCTGTAGTCTCCCTAGTATAAGAAGTCAAAGAAGAAATACAAATAGAAAGGTATAACAACAACTAAAAACAATTTAGTCAGATAGTTAGCGTAAACCAAACTGCATATGTTGCAGGGTAATAATCGGCTTCTCTTCTGGATGGTTGACAACCTAAGTTCACAGATCAAAACTTGGAGAAATAGAAGGGCTGCAAGGTCAGCCAACATTTTGGCCCTAGCCTTTCAAGGTCAGTGAAAGCTCAGGCTATAGGAAAACCTGCACTGTAACATCATAGAATTCAGTTGTGCCCCAAATTTTCTGATCAAGGAGATAATGGAGCCACAGAGGAATGTGATTGGTGATGTACAGCAATTTATTCGTCATAAGTTTTCTGTCCAAACTTTTTGAAGAAAGACCAGCATATAAATGGTCACTTTTCCATCACTCTTTTAACATCTAGGAACACAATTTAGGTCCATTTATTATAAACGGTTTTCCCAAATAAAATTTTCCATACAGTAACTGTCGGGCTGGGGATGTGGCTGAGTGGTGCAGCAACTGCCTCATAAGGGCGGGGCCCTGAGTGTGATATGGATTCAAAAAATATCTATGTAAATATAAATACTTCAAGACCATAACGTTCCCCCAGTCCTTCCACATGAGACTGGAAGTCAAAATTTCTGGGAAAGATCTCTGCTTGGTCTCCTCAGGAAATGGAAACACCAAATAATAAGGAATTGATCATAGAACATCCTTTAAATATTTGGGTAATAAAGCTCAACTGCTGTATAATATAAATATATGCACATCCCTTTTCTCCTTTGAGATGAAAGTTAAAAATTATAATCTTGTTTTAATAAAAATCTTCTTACTATATGTAATTTTCTGATTCCTAAAACTCCATACAGAATACTGTTTGGCCTTCACAATGAATATAAAATAAACTATATAAAATTATGAGGCCATCAAGCTGCCTGTCAAGGAATAATGAATTTAGAGGAATTTTAAATATTTGAAAAGTAATCAGCAATCATTGGCAAATGACATGCATCTGACACAATGTTAACTGTAAGCATTTACAATAAGATACCCTTTCAGAGTGTTCATCCAAATCACTTATAAAAAGCCGTTTGACAGGCTGAATTTATTCGTCCTCAGTGCACATCAATATTTATCAAGTAGAAAGTAGTATATTTATCTTATAAATCTTCCAGCTAATATCTTTTTTGTGGGTTTTTTTGTTTTTGTTTTTGTGTAGGCTCTCACTATGCAGTTCAGACTTGTAGTGATCCTTCAGATTTCTGCCTCCCTGGTGTGCCACTATGCCTGGACTCCAGGGCTGGCTCAGCACATCCAGAGGCAGGGCCAGCATGGCATGTGATGCCAGGGATCAACCCTGGCCCCTGTGCTTGCCTAAGCAAGCTCTTAGTCCGCTGAGCTATCTTGCTGGCCCTCAAGCTAATATCTGGATGGGTTGATTTTTTTTCCTATTTTTTTCCATATAAAATAAAAATCCATAATTCATCTGAATTTGTTCAGTTAGTAACAGATAAAGAAAAAATTATTCACTCTTATAGCCATTTCATGTCGGAGGCATAAAATAGTCTTTAAATATAATCAAAAATAGTGATAGAAGGCACAGATTATTAGCAGATGGTAATGTTGTAATTATTATAAAAACAATATTATTACTTTTTAAAAGTTATTTTATTTATTTATTGTATTTAGAATAGGGTCTCACTGTGTACATTAGATTAGTAGCGATTCTCCTGCTTTCAGCCTCCCAGGTGCTGGGATTACAGGCATGTGCCACCACGCCCAGTCTCAATGACCATCTCAGGGGCGGGGCCAATATGGCAGGCTTGGGGATAAAATCCCAGCCCCTGCACCCACCTAAGCAGGCACTTTAATCTGCTGAACTATTTGGCCAACACTAAAAGTTAAACTTTTATGCATGAAATATGTGTAGTAAAGCTAATTTTGACTATAGATGCTTAGAATCATTAGCAAAAAATACTGAAGAAAAAAATTTTGTTTTTACATGATGCTTAGTATTGTTCTTTACTTGGGTTAAAAAATCTGCAAAATATGCAAATATGAGTCTTCCTACTACTATAAAAACTGAAATCTTAGTATGTATTTTACACAAAACAACATTGTGCAATGAAATTCTATAAGACAACGGGAATATCTGCAAATTTTCCACCCCCTGAAGGATAGTTAAAAGCTTCAACCTGAATATATATATATATATATATATATATATATATATATATATATATATATATATATATATCAGAACCTGCTGAATCTTCAAGCTCTGAATATATGACTGAGAAGCTGAACTTAAAATCTGATTTAATTTGGGTCTGTTTATATTCAAGAACCACCTGAATCTAGCGTTGTGAGGCTTGAGTTACCAAGCTGTCTGTCTCTGTGTCTTTGATTCCAGGTCTCTGGAATTTTCAGGGGAGTAAGACACAAAGGAAATGTGTCACCAGCACAGTACTTTACCAATAAATTGACCCTGAAGTGCCCCAGGATAATCTCAGACAAACATACTAAGCACCTGGCATGCTCCAAAATGAAGAGAAAGCATGGCACATAGGAAGGCTTAAAAATAATACTCTCAGGGGCTGGAGAGATGGCTCAGTGAAATAAGCACTTCCCTGGCAAGCACAGGGGCCTGAGTGAATTCAATCCCCGGTTCTGCCAAAATAAATAAATAAATAAAAAATAGTACTCTCTTTAGAGCCTAGAAAATTTGAGACTCCCCATGGCCCTCAGGCCTGTTCTGTACAATCAAGTTCATGATCAACAAATGGAAGTGCTTTTCTTCTTCACCTACATAGTTGAATTTCTACCATATCATGAGCCCAGTTCTTGAACTTCATCTCCCATGCAAAGAGCTTGTGATGGTCTCAATGGAACTTATCAGCAATTCCACTTTAGGAGTTTCTGTTCCCCATGTTTAGCATCCAACAACTTTTAACCTTGGCCTTCTTTTCTTCATTTTCACCTTTCGAAAAATTACCTTGCAAACAATTTTGCCTGCTCACTCAGCCTTAGCTGTTAACTCCACATACGTGTCACTCCAATCTCTCACTCCAGCATTCTCCAGGGCTCCATACAACTGCTACACATTTCAGCCTGAATGCCTCATCATGGGTTGCGACTCTAGATATTTAAAATTAAACCTTTACTTCCTCCAACAAAGATGGCAGCGATGACAAAATCTTTACTATTATGTGAAAATTCTAGTTATGCATAATGACAATTGAAGCTATCTTTGACTTATCACTTCTATACAAGTGACTAAATCAAGAACTCAGATTAAAGATACAGTAGAGTTACCCTTTATCCTTGACTTAATACACAGCCAGCATAATCTGGTCTTATTACTATAATTGGCCAGGTTTTAATGTCTTTAGCACAAAAATGTAAACAGTCATAATAACTAAGACTTGTAGATATTCTACGGTTTTATGCATAGCAACTTATGTATAATATTTTATGTCATTATAATAGCAGATGGTATCATTATTTCTTTTTTATAGATTAAAAATTGAAAGAATGAGCCAAACAAAGCCCCCAAATATATAACAATAAGAGATGGGGTGCATACACACTGTCTTCCTCATAAGAATAGTTTACCTACTAGTTTGGGTTTTTTTGTTTTTTTGTTTTTGTTTTTGTTTTTGTTTGGTGAAGATAAAGTCTACAAAACTCATGTCAAGTCATTTCTATTATTATCATAAATTTCTATATTGAAGAAGTCAGGATTAACTTTCCAAAATAACACTTCCTATAGTACTTATTCATGAACTATGTATACATGAATTATACACTGCCTTTTATCATAGCACTAGATAAATTCCCTCTTACAAGGCAATATTGGATGCAAGCTGACTGAATCTAGGAATAGTGAATGATACTACCCTAAGCTCCACAGGCATTAGCAGAATTAATATATATCAATTTTTAAATTCATCAGCATGACCTATATTCATTGCACAATGTCTGAGAGCCTGGGTTTTGTTATTTTATGGTATATGGATGTGTGCTCACTCTGAAAATGCTTCCTTTGATTTTTATTATTTTAGAGTATTTTCACCTGACCTCCTCCTCCCCAAACTGTGCTACTTTCAAGCCGTGCCACCCCCAGCTCCCACTTATGCACTGGGCTACTACTGCCACTTCTTGTAGCCCTCCGTGTAGCCTCACGTCCACAGCCAAGGCACACTCATCCATCCATACTCATGGAGGCGAAGGGCTGCACGCAAATGCCCGCTCAAAGACGACACCCGAGAAACCTTGGCTGTCCTGGGAGCCAGCCTGGGGTCCTCAAGAAAGCAATGCTGTGGTAGAAAGCTGCTTCCATAATTTCCAAGTAAACTCTTTTGTGTGTGTGAAAGTTAACAGGGTAGAGTTGCACTCTTCTACAATAAATATTTTGGGATTTTTTTTTCATTTCAAAAAAGATGCTCTAAAACCTTGAAAGCTAGCATGATAGATGTTATCATCAAATATTTATGCTTAAAATGTTAATCAAAAGTAATGCATATATGGGCCAGGGAGATAGCTCAGCAGCATAAGTGCCTGCCTGGCAAGCACAAAGTCCTGAGTTCAATTCCTAGTAACAAAAGAAGTAATGTGTATAATGTGAACAAGTGGATGAAGACAAAGTATTGCACATATGAAAAATGTGTAAAATGTCATAAGCAAAATATGTATGGTTTATATTAAAGAGCTGTTAATATTCACATACATTTTGTTTTACTGTGAATATTTATTATTTACACAACAATAATACTATTTAAAATTATTTTAGTGACATTTTCATTACCTTTGTAATCATTTCAGTGCTACAGTATTAGCAACAACACCTAACAGTGTTTTACATCAATCTGTAAAACTAAATCTTACATGTGTATTTTATTTTTTAAAATCTACCTAATGCTCATTTCTCAATGCAATATGCTGCTCTTTCTGTCATTTCTGTGCAGATTACTGATGATTTCAGTGGCTGCTTTATGGAATTCAAAAGTTCCAGTGCAGTATTTCCACTTTAGTTAATGCTATTTCTTTCCTGGTCAGCTAATGTTTGCTCGACCCTGCAGTTATGCATTACCTAAAAAAAAGGTTTCATTCTACAAATACAGGTTTTTTTCCATCATCTATCCAGGAGATAGAATGCTTGAAAAACAAGCTCGGTCATTTTGTTTTCACATTGGTCTTTTTAAAAAACAAAGTTGCCATTTCCTTTGCTGAAAAAAATAAACTTTCAGCAATTAGCTGAACAAATGATGTATTGTCTATACACAATATTGGAAAAATCTAATATTATAAAAAAGAATGAAAAAAGTATAAACTTTTATACAGTAAATATGGTTTTTAAGTCATTGAACACTAGCATGAAAATGAAATTCAGTTATACAATCTTCCCACACAAAATCAAACCAGATTGTTTGCTAAAATGAAGTAATTCACTTTAATTCAGTAATTCACAATTGGAATTTCAGCCCAGAGCACTAACCAAACAAGGATAACTTTAGAGGGAGCTATTAATGCTAAAACCTGCTCAAGCTTTTGTAAAATAAAGTCCTAATAAACAGAAACAAAAGACACCCTACTAAGGTTTGGGCGAACCAGAATAGTAAAGCAGGCATGAATACACTGCCTGAACCAATTTATATGATGCAAAAACAAAATTTTTTAAAGGAACATGTTTGAATTGTGTTGTTCTGGGAATGTAGCTCAAGGAGAGCATGCTTGTCTACTACGTGTGGAGCTCTGGGTTCCATCCACATCACCACAGAGAAAAAAATTGTGTGAACACAGTTTTATCTCTCTGTAGTGTCATTCTGAGAAGCTTGCAATTCAACCCTTCCTACCTGCTTCTTTACTGACATTCTGCTTTATGGAAAAGTCACCTACCTAATCTGCAGAAAGAGTACATACCTGTTTAGATAGTCAAAACTGGGCCTGCAGAGAATTGATTTGAGCATTTATGTCCAAAAAATTATATATATATACATATATATATGTATATATATATATATGTATATATATATATATATATACATATATATATATATATATTTAGTGTACTCTTTCTCATCACATTTTATTAAGTTTTTAAACTAAGAACCTAACATGAAGAAGGCATAGACTGCCAAACCTTGGTTCAAAACTACTCTACCATACCCAGAAAGAAGAGTCTGATCTCAGTCACAAGACTAGGTTTTCAGCCCTTATTATGTCATTAATTAGTATTAAATTTTTGCTAGATACAAGTGCCACTTTATTGGACAATTTTTAAAACTGCATATTGTAATACCAATTTTGGAGGAGTTGAAATGAAGTCACAAACAAAAATGTCTGGTAAGTTGAAAATGTTTAGGTAGGACAGCTGGTGACAGTATCAGTTCCAGGGGGGCATAACAAAGGTGTGATCATTTAATATTTATACTTGCATCTAAATAATTAAGTAAGTATTCATTTAGGCCTGAAAACTCATTTTGCAACTAGGTATTATATTATAAATATTATGTATAATATATATTTTTAGTTCAGTGTTTAGTTGAGCTTACTATTTAGACTGTGTTTCCATCTCTTAACCTTAGCTCAAGCAACAACAGCAGCAGAATCAATCATAACTTTACTTTATTGAGAAGTACTGTGTGTCACGGATGAGGACAGATATTGTAAATTCTCCAGTAATTTTCAAAATGATCAGTTTCACAGAGAGGGACAATAAGTCCCCGCTGGGGCCTGAACATGTGTGGGCACCTCCCCCAAATTCATATCATGAGACATGATCCCCAAGAGGAAGGTACTGTGAGGTGATTTGGTAGGAGGCATCTGGGTCTCAAGGGGAAAATTCTGGAAAGGGATTAATCCTGTTACGTAGTGGAAGAGAACAAAGTCCTTCTCTCCTTCCATGTGAAGACACAGAGACAAGACACGTTCTATTAACGAGGAAGCCAACCCTAATGAGGCACTGAATCTGCCGTCTGATTGGCTTGGATTTTAGCCTCTGGAAAATTGAAAAGTACATTTCTGTTGTCTATAACCATGCAACCTATGGTGTTTTATTGCAGTAGTCAAATGATTGAGACAGAAGTTGAGAACTACTTAGCTTTGCCCAAGGTGATGCACAGAGCTGCTTTTCCGACTCACTTTCTGTAATATTTTTGTGATTATTTAGTCTTACATTTTAGCATTATCAGACTGGAGAGTCTTGAATTTTATTCTTTTTATGTATTTCATACTGGGTCTCACTACGCAGCTCGGACTCATAGTGATCCTCCTGTTTTCAATCTCCCCAGCGCTGGGATTAGGGCATGCCCCACCACACCCAGGCTTGATCAAAGTTCAATGCACCCGGGGGTGGGGCCAGCACAGGTGCAGTGCCGGGTATCAAACCCTGGTCTCTGTGCTTGTCAGGTAGGTATATAGTCCCCTGAGCTCTCTCTCCCTGGCCTGAATCCTGAATTTTATATAGAAAGCTATAAAGAATTTCCCACATCACTATTCCTGCATCTTTTAAAATTGTAAGATGTTGCAAACATGCATTTCCAGTCAAATGTAGGGGTGCAGGCATGACTGGGTGACTCGTGTCATAAATTTCGTGATTTCTAAAAGCTGTTGCAATGATTACTCTTGATGGTGAGCTTGGCTAGAGATGCCTAAGAAAGGGTGTGCTGAGTCTAGGTGGTCGTGGAGGGTGTGGCCTTGGGAATGACCTCAGGCTCCAGCCCTTGCTCTGGAGCTACTCCTCTAGGTCTTCACTCTGCCAAGCTGTGCCGCTAGGCTGTGCTGCCCGGCGCTGCTGACCATGGCTTGCAACCTTTGAAACATGAACCAAAATAAACCTTTCCTCCTTTAAGTTCCAGGTATCATATGTTTCAAACCCACAAGAGAAATCTGACTGATACAACATAATTATGCTCCATAATGCCGAAGATTGTGTTAGATTTTTTCAGAAGTGTTTTTACGGGAGATGTCCATATCATTTGCTCATTTGCATAATTTGAAGTGTACCGTGCAGTGAAATTAGCTTATTTCTTTCTATTTTGCAACCACCATCACAATTTCTTACCAGAATTTTTACACTATTCCGAATTGAAACTTGTACTCACTAAATAATAATTATCCATTTGTCTCTTCCCTCAGTCCACTGTTATAATTACTGCGATACTTTAGTCATTGTGCATCTGCCCCTTCTAGGTACCACATGTAATTAGAATCCTAAAATATCTGTCCATTATTTCTGGCAAAATTTGCTTAGCGTAGTGTCCACAAAGGTCATCCACACTGCTGCAATGTGCTAGAATTCCACTCCTTTTTAAGGACATCTAACATCTTAATGGATGCATAGACTACATTCTTCCAAAGAATGTAGGGGTTGTCCATCATTTGGCTGTTGTTACTAATGCTGAAGTGAACATGGGGTACATGTGCTCGATTTTCAATATTTTGTGCTTGCATGTACCTAGAATGTCAGCTTTTGGTTGCTGGAACAGGATTCTAGAATTGCATGTTTTAGGGACGAAATTCATTAATTCAGTCCTTGACCCACTGATACAGCATAGCCTTGACTTCCATCATTTAATAAATACTGTAATCATCTTGTTCCTTAAATGCACATGTTAAATCAGTTGCAATGGTTTAAAATCTTCCTGTCACTATTTTGCACCTTAGAAGTGTAGTCTTTAAATTGCATGCCTATAAAAATGGCTTTCATTATAATACAAGTTTATAGTTTTTTTCATACATAAACAAATTTAAATTTTTAAAAATTTTTGAGAAAATGGGAATTTTCAGACAAAAATATAAACATCCAAATTGATGGAGTGCACAAATAACCACTATTGTCAATTTCAATTAATAACAGCAAGCCTAGTTCTAACATACAGCCTAAAATTTTAGATTTTTGTAATATGTTGCATGAATTTCTGTGATCCAAAAGCAAAGTTAAAAGTTAAGTGCAGTTGGCCTTGGGAGATAGCTCGGTGGTCTAAGAGCCTGCTGTGCAAGTGTAAAGCCCAAAGTTCAATCCCCAGTACAGCATGGCACTCCAGCCAGGAAACCAGGTGTGCCGTGCAGGCTACCGAAAGCGGGTATGGTGGCAGACACCTGCCTGTAGTCCCCAAGCTGGGGAGGTGAGACTGGAGGATCACTATGTGCTCAAGCTGAGTAGCAAGACCCTGTACCAAATAACTAAATTGTTTTAAAAATGAGTACACTTAAGGCAAAGCTTGAAATTTCAGGGTCAAAGCCAGAAAATATTAACTAATATAAGCCAAGTGACTAATTTTACTCAAAAAAAAAAAAAAAAAAAAGCAAAACTTTTTTCATTTAAATGTTCTTTCCTTCAGCCCCAGTGCTGGATTTTCTTCATTGCAAAGTAAATTTTTATGAATATGAGTAATATTTAACACAATTTAATAATTTAGCCTAAAAGAGAACTCACAAATCATGTAAAAGTACTCATAGCATATATAACGAATGGCAGCGAATTCAAATATGTTAAATATACAGTTTGCTCAAGTAATTTAGAAAACAGTAGATATTTTCCTGGGCTAGTTCCCCACACCAGGCTTTGAACATTATTAAATTTATCCAGAAATCTTATGTGTAGTTTACATGCACTGGTGCATGATATGAATTTGGTGCATTTTCCTTCCATTCCAGGCTTGGATCCAGGTAACACCAAAAGGCAAAAGCCAACAATCCCAACATTTCTTTAATATCTTTCTTTGTTTCCCACACTCAACCAAATTTTATTATAGAATAATTCACAAACTTCTTATTTACTTTATCCATCAGTGAAACCACAAGGTAACACCTTTTGTGGATTTGTGAATTAGATTTCTTTCATGGAAATGTCACAATTCTCTCTTCATTGAGCTGAAATTTTCTCGAGTGTGAATATATTCATACAGATCCACAAAGTTACTCTGTGACACTTGTTGGTGATGCTAGCATTTGTTGGTCAGTATGTGCCATGTGCTATGCTACAGAACTGAAACAATTCTTTTCTTCTACATAAAACTGTGGGTGTTTGGTTTTAACCTATAAGGAGAAATTTACATGAGTTACCCTGAGATATTTTAGATCATTTATTCCTAATAAGAATACTGAGCTACTGCTGCTGGTGTGACTCATATTTTATTTACAGATGATAAAGATAAATAAATGTCACTTTATTTTACAGATGATCAAGGTAAAATGCTTAATATCTTGTCTGAACTTGGGGAGTAAGCCAGAAAACTGATAAATGGCAATTTTGCTCCATCTGTCACTGACTGACTTACTCCATGTGGGACAGCACTGGTTGGGGCTTTCCCCGCTTCTGGGCTGTTCTCCTACGATAACCTACTTAAGGCCACAGCTACTCAAATCTAGCTTGACCGTGCACAGGGGTGTGGCATCACCTAGGAGCTATCAGACACGCAAACGCCTGGAATACTAAGGCCAGCCCTCCATGTGTGTGAGATTCTCAGCGTCTTGTTTTCACCATATCTTCTGATAATAACTAATGTAAGCTATCAGAATTTGTCAGACTTAATGAGTATATATAAATAAGTTAATCTACAATTAAATAGAAAACAATTGTACAGATAATAAAAAAGCCCAGATGCAAGTAGTCTTTTTTTCTCCCTATCCACCCCTTTAACTTTTCCAGTAGTAGACATCCATTATGATTCTGTCTCCCTAGGGCTGTATCTTTGGTTTGCTATTTACTCCCGATGCACACACGAACTGTGGCGTTCCTACTCCCAGAAATTAGGCCCTGAGGCATAAACCGTCACATAGCGAGTTGGATCACTTTTTTGCCACTAGATGGCAGTGACAGCAGTTTAATAATACAAAGCAAGTGCTAGCGTGCAGCGAACAATGATTCTTTGTGGGTGCTTCATGAATTGCTGGTTTTAATATAGGGAGTGATGAATTGGTGACAAATGTGAGAACACTTTTGTCGGTGGATGTCTGGGTTTAAATTTTGTTTTACATTTTTTTTTCAAGATTAAAAGCAGCCTTGTTTATATATCTCTTATCCTTAGCAATGAGAATCCGGCATTATGGGTAATGTTCACTGTTGAGAATTTCAAAATAAGCAGGTGTTCGTTACATGATATTTTGTTAGGATAACTACCTAAATTATTTCATTATTGCAGAATTTACAAGAAATTTCTACAAAAAAGACACATGTACCTTTTTTTTTCTTCTTCTTCTTCTGTATTTAGGACAGGGTCTACAAGGGAGTAATGGGTCTCACTATGTAGATCAGACTCATAGTGATTCTCCTGTTTGCAGTCTCCTGAGTGCTAGGCTTACAGGCGTGTGCCACCATGCCCAGTCTCCATCACCGTCTCAGCGCACCCCAGGAGAGCGGCCTGCACAACAAGCCAGGTATCCAACCGTGGTCTTGCACTCTGCCTAAGCCGGTGCTTTATTCCACTGAGCTATCAGGCCGGCCCTCACACATGTCCTTTTAAATTCAGACACTAAAAATTTTCATGAAAAAAAATCACCTCTTAGGTTGATACAGTCATATCTTTTTTTTCCCCTAATATGAGCAACATGTATAAATATTCTATAAAAGTTAAGCAGTAGCTTCAAAGATGGGATGGGTTTATAATAAAATGTAACAGGATTTGAGCAGGTACATGAAATTCTATTGACATTTTAGGGCTTAAATATTAAAAAAAAAAAAACTACAAAGAAAAAGAAACTAAGGAAGCAATTAGTTGAAGAAGAGTTTACAAAAGAATTTCCCAAGATTGCTTACTACCCTTTCCCAAACTGGCATTTAATGAGTGTATACTTGTTCCATAATTTAAAAATATATGTTATTTAATATCTGTGTGAGCATATGTGTGTGGTTAGAGGTATTGCCTACAAAGTCTTCATATTTTTCAAAATAATTGTATATTTATTATTTATATGATTATAAAGTCTGACATAACTGTCTTCATGTAATAAGCCATGGATTTCAAAGAACACTGGTAATACATATGGTTGGCTATATGTGTATGTAATCTGCTTCAATTAGGATTGAGCATCTACTTTCTTTTTTTTTTTTTTTTTTTTTTTTTGCAGAACCAGGGATTGAACTCAGGCCCCTGCACTTGCCAGGGAAGTGCTTATTCCACTGAGCCATCTGCCTGGATCCAAGACTGAGCATCTAAAAACACAAACAATAGTACATTTAATATGCCCCAGTCAAAGGATAATGTGCTGGAAAAAGGACATTTTAAATGAATGTACATAATTAGGGACAAAAATAAATTTAAAATGAATGGCTACATTAAAGGACATAATAAATAAAAAGGACGGGAGAGACATTTAGTCAGGCTTAAATTTTAAATAGAATTTAAATAGGTTTATCAAGGCTGCTATTTTTCAAATTAGGTTTTTAATTATAAGTTCTGCAGCAATTTTAAAATTAACAGAGTGTTGAGTGCTACACACAATCTTCCTTAACAAGTCTACGTAGTGTGGAGTCCCCCAAAAGGCTGACTTTAGCAAAGAGAAGATCTCATTGGAAAAGCATTGGAGGGGACCATCTCTTTTTCTAAAGGAATCCATCATGACTCTGGATAATGATGACAAAGGGGGACAAGTTCACGGTCAGCATTGCAGGTTTGTGTGGCAGGCAAACCAAGTACTCTGAGAAGCTGAAGGAGGAAGATGTCAAGCCTGCACCCAGTCTGGACAACTGAGGGCATGAGGGACACTTGGTCTCACAGTGTAAATTTAAAAATGTAGGATATAGCTTCATGTGCAAAGGTCCTATGGCAATATTGTTAGTACCAGAACAAAAAAAAATAGTTTAGAACTTACTATATGACAATATTGTTTTAAAGATTCTGGGCCAGTCAAACAACTCAGCGGATTAAAATGCCTGCTTAGGTGGATGCAAGGGGAGGAAGTTGGATCCCCAGGCCTGCCTGATGGCCCTGCCCTGGGGCATGCTGAGACAGCAATTGAGACTCTGCTTGGTAGCACGCCTGGAATCTCAGCGCTTGGGAGGCTGTAAACAGGAGAATCACTACGAGTCTGATCTAGAAGTGAGCCCCTCAACACCCTATAGACCCTTCCCTAAAATACAGGAAAAAAAATAAACAAATAAAATTTAAGAAGGCAGGACTGGGGATGT
Organism: Ctenomys sociabilis; assembly: GCA_004027165.1. Lineage (NCBI taxonomy): Eukaryota > Metazoa > Chordata > Mammalia > Rodentia > Ctenomyidae > Ctenomys > Ctenomys sociabilis. The sequence continues at coordinate 35,291 of PVKA01012326.1, forward strand.
ACTTCAGCAGCACAGTTCCTGTCTGGCAGGTGCAAAGCCCTGGGTTCAATCCTAAGTACTAAAACAACAAAAATTAATAGTTTAAGAACACAAAGGTCAAATGGACCTGTGTGGTAGGTTTAATACATCAGAACAAATGTGAACATATTATTATAAATATGTAATAGATGAATATATATAAGGTATATTAAATGAATATAATGTATTCTATATAATAATATCTATAATCTGATAATCTATATCATCTAAACAAAATTACTAATAGCTTTTATTAAAATATTATTTATTTCAAGTAGGAATTTATTGTTTATTTTCTTTGAGTGTTGTTCATTTAGTTAAGTCTACAGCTAACTTTATTTTCATTCCCATCATTATAGCAAACTTAATCTACAGCAAGTCCTGAATGCTTTATAAAACTTCGGTGGAAAGTTACAAGATCTGTTCTGCATTTCAGTCAAATGCATGGTTGTGTAATGGGACTTTTTTCCCTAAGAACAGTAAGCTGTATCTGAGGAGGGCAACTCCGCATGACGGCCGCACCGTGGGAACTCTCCAGTCTGAAGGAACAGCATTTGGGAGGTGAGATCACACACAGATCAGGAAAAAGAGATCGCCCACTGAATAACAAAGTGCTTCACCGTTCTTAATTTCCTCCTGCCTTGCCCTAAGCGTGGGTGGAGACACTTTCCTGTGGCCATCAGATCTGCAGTTACAACTTCACCACTATTCATGGCGATCTTAACGCTTCTACTTGAGGTGAACAGCAAGGACTGCACACACTCATCAATAATTGTGTTCTTTATTTATGAACCTGAAAGGACGCCTACGACATATAAGCTGAAGAGCCATCCAGAAAAGCAAAGACGTGGCTTCCTCTCTGGCAAAACCGATGGGCAGATATGGGTCTGTGGTTCTGCCCTAGAGGAGCTCACGTCAGTGAGGCAAGGCAGGGCCTGTGGAAGAGGGCGAGCAGGGAGGAGGGCGCAGGGGACTTGCTGCTTTGTGTTCTGCCAAGTACCACTTTCACAATTATACTTCTATATAATTATGCACATGTAAATGTTTATACTCATGTAATTTACTTAGATATACTTCATGATTAATTTAAATGTATTCTAAATTATATTTTATATAATGCACAGTCACATAACTATAAAACACATAATGATATATCATTATATTCTGAATAATCTGTATATGTCATGCACACACATGCGTACGTCTCAATTCACCCATCAGTCCTCGTGCTTTTCTCCTTCACTTTTGAGGCTGTCGTTAAGTGCACAATTGAATCATATGTCCCAGGGTAAAAAATCTTATAAATAAAGTTATGTTTTAATATTAGCAGACAACATAAATCTGCTTTAATAAAACAGCACTTTATGAAATTACTGGTTAATAATTTAAACTGAACACACTTTAAAATGTTTAATGAGTAATAAAAAATACACTATTTCTACTCATCATGATGTACATGTATTTGAAAAGGAAACTTATAGGTGATTAAATTTTTCTATAAATAATAAACACATGGGAGCCAGAGAGATGGCTCAGTGGAATAAGCATTTTCCTGGCAAGTGCAAGAGGCTGAGTTCAATCCCCATTCTGCCAAAAAAAAAAAAAAAAAAAAAAAAAAAAAAAAAAAAAAAAAAAAAAAAAAAAAAAAAAAAAAAAAAAAAAAAAAAAAAAAAAAGAAAGAAAGAAAGAAAATAAAATAAATAAATATGTTAGGGTCATGATTTGGAGACAGCAACAGAAACATGTGAAAATTGGAGGTAAGTACATTAAATTTCCTAGAAGCTCTCTAACTCTAATACAAAAGAAAGGGTGATGATCATGCCTACTTTCTTCAGCATAGTAGGCAGATCTTCTTTGATGAAAGTGTACATGAAGCATAAACGCTGTTATTTTAGTACAGCAGAAACAGATACTATATCATGTTAGGAAACTAATACTGAGCTTCAGAACATTCTGTACCAAAAGGGGGGCGGGAAACCCTTTCAAAACAGAACATTGAATTGGAAAAGGAATACCTTTTTCGACATTTCTCTAAATAGGAATGGACTTCAGCTTGTCAAATTCAAAAATTATTAACTAGAAAGGTATAGTCCAAAATACACTGGCTTCACTTAAAAATGAACTCTGGGGTTTAGCGGTTCTCAGATTATGTGACCTATTCTAGAATGCAAGTTAAAATGGGAGAAAACCCGAAAATGCGGTATCTGATAGTGAAACAGTCAAATAAAGTCTTTTCAATAATAGAGACTTACTGTTATTTCAGCATCTTTCCTTTAAAATTCCATTGCAATGATCCTGAAAGAAAGACCAACAAGCAATCAGCTTTAAAGATTTTTATGAAATAACCCACATCTCAAGTGTTCCCATTTACTCTCAAAAAATACACATTAAAAATAAAACATCCTTATTGATATGGGTGTTTAATGGGTTTAAAACTATTAATGTCAAACAGTTAAAACTGTATCCTTATGAAAGTGTCATCCTCTTCAACGTCCTGGAAAATATTGCACCTTAACATTAGTAATGTCAATAAAATATTTTGTAAGGAACAATCAGTTCCAGTCACTGCAGGTTTGCTCTCTAACTTTAGAAATATGCAATTTCTACATGTTGAAATTAAAAGGGGTCAAAATTAATCAAAATATTAAAATGGATAATGCCACACTTACATTTCTATTCAGTCAATAGAAATGAATTTGCTACTTTCCTTGCAAAATATCAATAATATTATAGTGACAAAGTTGTCCTGTATGTTAACATATGAATCAATTTGTTTAATATATATGAATTTTCACTTTTTTCAATCATGATCTAAATCAAATACAACACTTAAAAAATATTGTTTTTGATGTAAGCATATCATAAAAATCTAATGTCTAAAACTATATTTCAGACACTATTTTAAATTCTTTAGAAAATATTTTATAATAAGTCATTTTTTAATTTCTTATTTATTTATTTATTCACTTACTTTTATGTATTTCATACAGGGTCTCACTACTCAACTCAGACTCACAGCGATCTTCCTGTTTCAGCTTCTCCAGCACTGGGATTATAGGCATGTACCACCACTCCCAGTCTTGGTGGCCAGCTCAGCGAGCATGATGGTAGAGCTGGAGTGGGACGTGGTGCCGGGATAGAACTGTGGTCCCTACGCTTGCCTGAGCAGGCACTTAGACCGCTGAGCTATCTCCGTGACCTCTAACAATTTCTTTCTTTTTTTAAACATATTTTGTTCAGGGTCTCACTACACAGCTTAGACTCATAGTGATCACCTCTTCTCAGCCTCCCCTAGTGCTTACAGTGATTACACGCATGTGCCAACCTGCCCGGTCTCAGTGGCTGACAAAGCATGGCCAGGGGCTGGGCCAGTGCAGCATGACGTGCCAGCAAAATTCATTTCCTTATCAATGTTATTTGCTCATAGCCATCTAGAATTACTTGTCCCTAACAGTAACCTAATAAATCTTAAATAAAATGAAGATTTTCAAGAACATATGCTTATTAATGGAGTTTTACAAATCGTATTCCAACTCTGTCAGAAGCTGCAAATATTAACAAACTGATTGATGGACTAGTTCAGTTTTTTAAACAGAAGAATCTTAATGCAGGCAGCAGAAACAATGTTTTCCTCTGTGACTTAGTTCATTCATAGTTGGCAAAATATTTGGAAACTAAAACAGGAAAGAAAGCTCGTCTCCATTCCAAACAATGAATATGCGGAAAAAGGAAAAAGGCATTGAAAACTATAATCCCATGCTCCAAGATTTTCATTTTCAAACTGATACTGTGCATTTTGGGTTGAAAATCCTATATTACATTTAAATAATTAAATTCTATACATTGTATATTAGACATTGTGTGCATTATATGGTTTGAAGAATTAATATGTGTTGATCAATTTAAGTGAAGCAAACTGCTTAAATATTTCAAATAAAGCTCAATAAAGTAAAAAATCAAGGACTAGGTCATCTGTGTTTGTTAAATATAATAATGCAAAGTTCTAGTCATTCCACAGGTCTTACAATCTTAATAGAACATAACAGAATGTATAAATATCCTTAATCAATTGTTAGAGCTTGCAATTAACTTTTATCTTGTTTTATTTTACGTATTTGGTACAGGATCTCGCTACAAAACTCAGGCTCCTTTTTCAACCTCCGCAGTGCTAGGATTACAGCGTGTGCCACCACTCCCAGACTTGGTGGCTGGCTCAGTGCACCTGGAGCAAGGCTGGCATGGCACGCAGAACCTGGGATCAAAACCTGACCCCTGTACTTGCCAAAGCAGGTGCTCAGTCCACTGAGCAACCTTGCCAGCCCTGAATTTAACTCTTAAATGTGCTACCAGATAGAGTTTGCAATACATGAGTTTAATTTCTGTCTTCATGCTGGACAAATTGGTTAAGATTTGAAGAAACTTTATCAAGGATCCACTATACATGAATTTAAAATTGATGTATATATTTTTGAAATTAGTGGTCTACATTGCAAAGCCAATCATGGTGGCAGTTACTTCCAATTTCCAAATATTGTGCTATAAAACTGTAAGGTGCAATGTAACTCACAGATTATCACAAATGACTTTTCACAGATGGAACAAGTTACAACCAGGTAAAAACACGGAGCAATTACTTCCATGCTCTGTGACCAAAGTATAAGAAATCCCAGAGTAGGGTTTGACAGTCTCTCATCTCTGAAGTGTCACCATAGACCTAGAGTTCTAGGTGCTCCTCCTTGCTGTGGCAGGAGGGTTCTCACTTGTCACTCTTTTCAGGTGGCTGTATTTGCTCTGTTCTGCAAGGAATCTTTCCCTTAGTGTGTAAGGTGGGGTCCGTCCACAAAAAATAGAGAAATTTTGGAACAGTTTTGGTGTGGCACCTGGTTGTTAGCCAAAGTTTATACATCTACAGAAATCACTTTGCAAACTTGCAAAAAAATCTTGCAGCAAATAAAGCATACAAATCCAACCCATTGTTTATTGCTAATAGTCAAAATAGAGAAAAAAAATCCCTAATTTGTTGAAGGAACAAAATGGCTCAGTTTAACACACAATATCAGTTATCAGAAGATAACTCAGGGTTGGGTTACTCAGTTTTGATGCAGAAAGCAAAAGCTTTAGATTAAGCTGCGGAACCAGCAGTCTTAAAATTGCAAGGGAGTAATTGTCTCTGACACTAAATATCAGTTACAGATGGCACAGGGGCTGTGCTAATCATAACACCTCAGCAGAGCAGCGTAACATGCAACTGCTAGCTCAAAACTGGAGAAACTGGCAAGTAAGATCAAGAAACACCGTCGATTAAATGCTGCGTCCTACTCAGGGGTGCCAGACTGAAGGCCGTAATCCTAGCACACCGCAAGCTGACCTACACAGCTTAACAAAACCCTGTTTAAAAATAAAACATGAAAAGGGCTGGGGACATAGCTCAGTGCAAAGCCCCTGGTTTGGCTCCCTGTTCAACAACAAAGCTCTGTCCTCAGCACCAAACTTATTGGCGATGACTACTTTTTTGACAGCATCTAAATCATCAGAGGACAAGGGAAACAGTGCAACTGTGCCACTGTGCCCAGAGTCAGGAGAAGCACTCACATTTGCTGTGGACGTACTTATAGTTTCAACAGTATAAACTGAAGTTGTATTGTTTTCCATAATTATAATTTTTCTAAAAAATCTATTCTAATCTAAACAAGCTATAATATGAGCAGGCAAACTTAAAGACATAAATGATGTAAACAATCATTAAAATCTTTGCAGTGGGAAACCTTACAAAAGCATAGAAAGATCTCATTTTATGTTTACACATTATACCGCAAGTGACAAAAGCTTTAAGTGTATAGTAATATAATGAGGCATTTTAATTAATTAATTTATTTCCTTTTCTGTATTTAGGGTGAGGACTACAGAGTGTTCAGGGTCTCACTGTGTAGGTCGGAATCACAGTGATGTGACTCCCCTGTCTTTGGTCTCCCAAGCCCTGTGATTACAGGCACACACCACCACTCCCAGTCTGAATTCCCCTCTCAGTGCACCCCAGGGGCAGGGCTGGCACAGCATGCTGGGGATCAAACCCCAGCCTCTGCACTCTGCCTGAGCAGGCATTTTAGTGCACTGAGCTATCGGGCTGGCTCGACCATGAGGCATTTTTAACAACTAGCTAAAATGAAAATTCCTGGACCTTTGGCTCACATTATACTGTATATGATATCTGATACCTAGATGCACAAATCTACATTTTAAAATCAATCTAATCCTGGGTCAGTTGGTTCCTGAATCCTGGAACCATTCTGTCCACTTGGTTCCAAGCCACAAGCACCAAAAATGTAACACTGCATAGTGGAAGATCAAGCAGAATTGCAGTTAGTATAGTTTATACAAGTTGTTGAAATTACATTATTTTAAAAGGCATCAGGACAACATCAGACTTGGCAATCTGAAAATGATTAGGACTGCATCAATGCTACCTACTTATTCTGCACAAATCCTTGAAAAACTGATGTGCAACTGACATGCAACCGGCCCTTATTTAATAATGGAGAACAGAGGCATAACTTTGTCTTTCTAGATGGTTCCCAGTTTCATAGCACCAACAGAGATTTCTTTACTGAGTGCTGGATTTATATATCCAACTTCCCCCTCAGTGTCTCCATGGGGAAGGACAATGGATAAATCAATGTGCCCCTAATCAGCTTCTTGATATTTTTTTCCTCTATCTTACCACTTCTGATATCATCTCAATCTTTATCAAAACAAATATTCCTTTAATTATTCAAGCCAAGACTTATTTTCCCCTATTGTTTAAAATAGAAAGTCTCACATCTATTTTCTGAATCTTTCAACAAAACCTGTACATCCTTGGAAGAACCAGGCCAGAATCTGAGCAGTTCCTATCATCCGCTTCTCTGCCACTATAAACAGTCAGGCCTTGTGGGCCACTGTCAACACCACCCAAGGTTCTTTTCAGGGCTATGCAGTAAACGTTCACCTAAACTTCACTTTCAAATAGTAAATAAATATACTTTTAAATAGTAAATAAATATTATAATGTTATAAACCACAAAAAGAAGGAGAGAGCACAGGAAGGAGAGAGAGAAATTATGAAAAAAGAAAATCAGCAAATAAGAAAGAAATGATGATGAAAGAAAGGAGACAGGGAAAAACAGAGAAAAAGGTCCCCATTTACAGCTTTTGCAGATCCCCATGGAATAATCAGCCTCACCTTGGTTAACTGCAGGTAGCACAGTACCCAGCCTTGGAAAGGAAGAGCAGAGTGGCTTCTGGTAAGTTGACAAGAGCAGGTTCCAACACAGTACCGATAAGCCTCCCGAGATGGCCTGTATTCCACTCAGAGGAAGATGTCAAATCTTTCTCCTTATTTTCTAGTACTGAAAACTGAATCTATGACATTCACACTGAGCTAATCCCTCACCTTTATTCTTCTGTCACTCCACCACCTAGGCTGGGCTCCAACTCACTATACTCCTGAAGGGGTTGGCACAGTGTACCACCATGATTAGCAGAGACCTCAAATCTATCTTGTTTTGCTTTTTTTTGGTGGCGAGGAAGGTACTGGGAGGAACTGAACTCAAGACTCTGTATTTAGCAGACAGGCACTGTACCACTGAGTTATATATGACTTCAGATCTTAGCGGAACCTCAAAGCATGCACAAATGGCACCCAGACCTCTGCTCTCTACGCTGCCTTCACCTTCTGTGGGCTCACCTGGCTCAGGGCACCTCAGCCATCCTGGCCTCTTCATTGGCCTTCAAACATAACTCCCACTTCAGAGCCTTTGCACTACCGATTCCTGCTGCTCAGGCCACTTTCCCCTAGCCGTGTGCTTGGCACTCCCCTAGTCTTTGTACAAACATCCCTTCTCAGGAAAGCCTTCCTGAACATTGGACATGAAATGCCAAATGACCTCTAATCTTGCATGTTCCTTTAGTGTCCCTTATAGCTCATTTCATCACCTGCCATTGGTATAGTAGTAGATAGTTATTCTCACCAATCTGTTTAGTGCATGTCTCTTTAAGGGCACGTCTAATGGCTCACATCTATGTCATCAATGTACCCAACACTGCTAGTCACATAACAAAGTGACACCATCTTACTGACTATAGAGACACATAACATACAGCGAAGAAATGAAGGAGGCAATTCCAGGTAATGAAAAATACCATAAAAAAGATAAAAAGAAGTTATCCAATGGTGGAAAGTAGGAAGAGTAGTGGCCAGTGACTGGTGACATCTGACCTGACTATATCTTTAGAGTAGTGATGTGAATAATTCCTTAGAGTACAAACATGAAGCAGCGGTACTATGAATGATTCTAAGGTTTTATAAAATAACTAGGGAGGGGGAGAGCACCCACTCGGGGGCCCCCTCCTGTCCCTCTGTTGGACAGGAGCTTTCTTTCCCTCAATAAATATATTCTAGTCATTAAAAAAAAAGAAGAACTAACTTGTCCCACATGGCCTTAGTCCCCAACCAACTTCCCACTTAGAGTCTGTACCTGGCTGTGGCCACTGGCCAACCCAAGCCCATCTGTGCACTAGCTCTTCATGGCACTGAGCAGCACAGGTACCCAGCAAAGGACGAACCTGGTGACCGACTTGGGGGCTGTGGATGGGAAGGCAAACTGCAGAGTCAGCAGTCAGAAATGAAATACCTACAGGTATGCAAACTACAAAAACAGCATGGGATTTTTACTCCAAAAGCAACACCTTCCTCACAGGTGAGAGTTAGAGAAGAAACCAGTGCAGCACTCACAAGTGAGGGAGTGTTAAATCGGCCTCCATTTCTGAGGAGGGGTTATTTAAGACTCAACCATAGCACTGTTACGGAAAAACTCTACTTCAGGTTTGTCAGCATAATTTCTTCTCAATGACTGGGTGAGAGAGAACCAGGGAGAGGGTGTAGGGCTAAACAGAGCTCCCCGTGAGAAGTTTCTTCTCAGACCAGGACAGATTTCGGAGAAAGCAAGCTTAGAGAGTGTAGTTGAGAGGAGGTGCTCTCTGAAGTGTTGACACTAGCTGAATTCTCTGCTTGAAGCCTTGCCCCCCACCTACCTCCAGGAGCGCTGAGAAGGCTGGTGGCTTTTGACATCAGCCGGCAGGAGCAAGGCTGGGCCTCAACTTGAAAGGCTCCTTGGGTGTGTGGGGGCAGGGGAGGCCCTGCAGCAGAGAGGATACCTCACAGGTCACAGCTGGAAAGCCAGGCAGAACAAACTACCCCTTGCTGGATTCCTGTCCCGTATCTCTCAGGGAAAAAGGACACACTCAAAAACACAAAGGATTTTTTTTTTTCATTGACATATATTTTTCTTTCACTGTATTTTGGGGGATGAAAACATTTCCTGTTCTCTTCTATTCTTTTAACTTTTCCCCTTCTAAAGGGCTGGCCAGAGAGCTCAGCAAACTAAAGCGTCTGTTTAGGCAGAGTGCAGCATCTGGGGTTTGATCCCCAGAGTGCCTGCCAGCACCATCCCTGGGCTCTGAGAGGGTATCTGAGATGGGGCGTGGTGGCGCATGCCTATAATCCCAGTGCTTGAGGCTGAAAACAAGTCCGATCATCTAGTGAAACCCTGTCGATCTGCAGACCCTGTACCAAACAAACAAATAAATAAATAAATACCTTCTTCCCTCCTTCTAGTTTTTTTATTTTTTTCTTTATTTAGCTCTCTGTTTTTCTTCTCTTTCCTTATTGTTCTTTTCTGTTTGGTTCCCCATCTGACTTTTTTTCCTCCTCGTCATCTTCTATTGTTTTTTCCAATTTCTACCTTTCAGATTGTCAAGTTCTCTACCTTTACTGTCTTCAATAATTTAACTATTAAGCTTTAGCTAACTCAATGTTATTACTGTTGAATACTGTCCTATTCTTACTTCCATTGAGCAGATATAATTATAGATGTCATTTCTACAGTTAAGGTTGGTGCAGTAGTGATTTTCAGTGTATATCAATATCCAGTTTGTCTCTGATGCTACTATTGTTGCAGGTGAGATAGTTTTTGCTCTTAATTGATTTTCTCTGTATGCCGGTATCCCGACTGCCTTGGTAACCCTAACAATGCTGTGGCCTATTCCCAGAACAACTGGCACTGAAGCTTCCCCTCCGAAACAAATGGAAATGGTGGGATACTGAGACACGGGGAAACCCCGCAGGTAGCCCTCACCAGAGGGCATCATGGGAGAGAAGATACTAGCTAGAGAGTCTGCACAAGCAACTTGCCTTCTGCTATAATCAATCCACAATCCTCAGCCCCCAAAATCAAACAAAGAAAAAACAGAAAGCCTCCAATAAAATGCCTCCAAATCTCCTCCTCCCCCAGGCTGATCCACATGGAAGGCTTAGGAGTCACACAGCAAATTATTCAAAATGATAACAAACAAAAATAAAATACAGATCAATGAGGTGCTTGTCAAGTTCAAAGAGGCCATAACTAAGCAGCTAACGAACCTACTAAAGAAAAGAATCCATGACACTAGAGAAGACACTAATAAAAATCTTGCCAAGCTCCACAAAATGACACAAAACATGGATGTCCAGTATAGAAAAGAATTAGATCCCATGAAAAAGTGCCAAACACAAACTGAAGACATTGAAAATGTGGTTGGAAGAATGGACAGAAGGGACAGGTGTGAGGACAGAGTGCTAGGGCCAGGAGGCGGGGCTGTGATCAGTGACTGGCAACTCAGAGACCTTAAAAGCAGCACAACAACATGAACAATGGATCCAAGAGCCACCAAATGACACAGAGAAAGCTAACCGAAGATTAAAGGGAATTTGTGAAGAATCAGAAGATGGCACAAATACCCTGAAAAATGTGTACAGAAATAATAAATAACAATTATGAGAAAACAACTCAATATACAAATAAGCGATATGTAAAGAACCCCAAAAAAGCCATGAAGAGAAAAGAACTTCTGCACAATATGACATTGTCAAAATCCAGAGGTCTGACACAGGGACAGACTCTTAAAAGCAGTTAGAGAATCACTCCCAAAGGAAAGCCCTTTAGAATTATTGCAGACTCAACAACACAAATCTTAAGTCAGAAGAGGTCGGACTAAAGTGTTTTCAGACCTAAAACAAAACAACTCCCCACTCAACATGATATAATTTGTAAAACTATGTTACAAAACTGATGGAGAAATCAGATATTTCTGTGAAAAAGAGCAACTAAAGAAATTCATGAACACTAAGCCAGCACTTCAAAAACTTCTCAAAAGTATCCTGAAAAGGGACAGTGGAGCTAACAGTACTGAACAACCAACAGCATGAACTAACCAGGAAGGGAAAATATTAAGTACGAAGACAACAAAGGAAATTGCCAAAGGGAAACTAATGCAATGATAAGAACAGGTCAATAACTGTCATCAGTAACTCAATATGAATGGTCTCAACACACAACCAAAAGACACAGATTATCAGCATGAGTTAGGAAGCAAATACAACAATGTGATGTATACATGAAATACATTTATTTGTTTCTATTTATTTATTTATTTACGATTTTTTAGGGAAGGGTCTACAAGGTGTTGAGGGTCTCACTACTAGATCAGAATCACAGTGATCCCCCTGTTTACAGCCTCCCAAGAGCTGGAATTTGAGGCTCATGCCACCACCCTCAGACTCAATTGCCTTCTCAGCGTGCCCTAGGGGTGGACCTGGTACCCGCAGGTGGGGGATTGAATTCCTGGCCCCTGCACCTGCTTGCAGGTACTTTAATCCTCTGAGCCATTTGGCCTGCCCAAAAAGGCCTGTGTTTTTGTTTTGCTTTTGGTGGCTCAGGTCACTCTGGGGGTGGGGCTGGTATTGAACTGTGGTCCCTATGAGCTTGCCTGAGCAGGCACTCTAGACCACAGAGCTATCTTATCAGCCGAAATAACATTTAAACTGAAAAGAAATTCATATATTAGAAATGAAAAGATAGAAATAATATTTCATGCAACAAGAACTGGAAAGCAAGCAAAAGTAGCTGTCCTATTTGCAGACAGAGCATACTTTGAGTCAAAACTGATCAGAACAGCCAGGAATATAACTCAGTAGCATAAGCACCTGCCTAACCATAAGGTTCTGAGTTCAAGTTCTGGTACCAAAAAAAGAAATGATCAGAAGATGCAAAAAGAGATCACTTGATTCTGATTAAGGTAATAATTCAATAGGAAGAGATAACAATTACAAACATATGCGCAGTGGACAACGGTGTACCCAACTTCAGAACATAAAAAAAAAAAAAAAAAAAAAAAAAAAAAAAAAAAAAAAAAAAAAAAAAAAAAAAAAAAAAAAAAAAAAAAAAAAAAAAACTAAACTGTTCAATACATTCTGAAAAAAATTAACACAAGTCTTAAATGATGGAATAAAAAGTTGACATTGCGCTTTAAGAAGATACAGAAGAAAAAGTCTCATCCCTTCCAATACTCCTTCCAAAAAGAAACAGTGGTACTTTGAACAGTTCAGGGAGAGGTCCCTAAATTACACAGCACCTGACATTTTCAAAGCTTACTTTTTTAAATGTATTTATCGTATTTATTTTTTCGCTGTAACTTTTGAGAACAGATGGAGTTTATTATGTCATCATTAAGAGACAGAACTGGGGACTCCCAGAGATGAATATTTCTAAAATCAAAAGGCTGGTGGAAAAGAACAGGGCTGAGCAGCCAGCTGTCTTACAGTGCCTGGTTTAGGGCCAACTGTATTAGGTGCTTTTTTGGCAAGTGCTTATTCTACTGAGCTATCTCCCCAGCCTACAGAGCTACCTCCCCGGCCTAGTTGCTCTTGAAAACCGGGAAAAGAGTTGCTGGAGATCACCGATATGAGTCATATGAACTCAGACCCCAAGGACAAGTGATTTATCTCTGAGTCCCACAGATCCAAGTCACATGCACCCTTAAATGCATGGCAGGTGGGCCAGCAGCAGCAGGCACTGCTGTGAATACGCTTTAGTGCCCTTAAAATAAGTCAGCCTGCATGCAAGACTATGGCAGGGTGGCCGCAAGTTGTAAGCTTTTCCCTGTACAATTTTTAGTCCTTCGCTCACACCAGACACTTCTCCCCAATCAAGAGAAAGGAATAGGAGCAAGGCAAAGGGGACGCATGGCTTGTCCCTTCCACAATGCCTTCCCTCTTCCCTCTCATTTTTTCGCAATGTAGTCATCTTTTCACAAGTCTCTCGCAAATTCCAGCTGTAATTTCTATCTTTAAAAAGTCTGTAACACTTTCTATATCTTGCCTTTCTTAGAATTATTTAAGGAGTTAGTAAATATCTCATTTCTCTATAAGAATATAAATTATTTGATCAGAAAGCTTTCATTCTTCATTTTCTTTTACTACTGTACCACTTTTGCAGAGAATCTGCCTCATTGTGGCACTGAATCACTAAGTATTTGGGATTTAAATACAACTGATTCCAAGAGAACAAATGTAACCATCAGATTTCAACAATGTATTGAAAGAAAAAGGAAAAGATAGAGGATACATAGCGGAGCACGAAGTTATTAATGACATTATTTGTGAAAATGGAAGTAAATGGAATCAGTTGTATCAGCAATAAACGGATGCTGAATAAATGAGTGAATGAACCCAAGGAAGTTAAAAGAAGGGAATGAATTATGGAAAATGCCCTTTACATGAGTGTTACTACAAGCCAAATGTGAACACTCTAATATAAATTGGCTTTTTGGAATGAAATATGCTATCCAAAGAACAGAAAGAAGAAACATGTAACTGCATCACCACCTTTTAGGTTCTCATGTTACAAAGTGCTTTCCTAATTAATTTAATTTGAAACATAGTACAATTTGGTGAGTAGTCAGAAGGAGCACTACTCTTCTCCTTTATGGACCAGGAGTGGAATCAGGAGGGGTGAAGGCTGCGAGTTAAAATCAAAATCAAGGGCTGAGTCACCCTAGAACTGAGGGCTTCTCAGTCCATGACAAGACGACTGTGATCCCCAGATGATACAGATGTCACCTCTTGGGGCCCTTTGGAAGTGTGGAATCTCATACTCCATCCCTGATAGCTATAGGATAATTTGAATGTTAGAAATATCCATACACTCCTCTAGTTTGAAGGAATTTTAAAGTCAACTGGTTAGCTCAAAATAAGTAAAGATAATTCTGATATATAGATATATATATCTATATATGTATATATGTTATCATATATAGTATATACGTTTGTGTATATAATCACATATATATATATATATGTTTTGAGGAAGCATCATACAGAAATGTTATCCTTATTTCATAACACTGAATATTATAAATGATATCTTTAATGTATAAACATAACTGAAATAACACAAATGATGTATAATACTAAATATTACTAAATGATACTATAATTTATGCAAAATGTACATTGGTAAACACGAATTACAAAGAAAGATAGTTTAAGTCTGTAAATATGGTCCTTAAAGAACAACAAATTTTCAGGACTGAGGCTCTTTTTTAATTAAAGCAAATGGGATAGCCTTATGGGGGTAAGTGACAATGCATTCAATCAGTTTTTGAGAAAAAGAATACAGAAGGGAACACAAAGTAATATAGCAAGCATAACAGCATCCATCTGTAAACGAAGTAACAAGAAATACTTATTTAAAAACATGTTAACATTAAAGGGGATTATACATACACAAACATACACAATAGCTAAGGAGAAAGGATTTGATGTTCAACAGAAATCTAAAGTTTATGATATGCTCATGGAAATTTTTTGGGACAGCCTATGTTATTAACAATAAACACCAATTTTTGAAAAAAGGGCAATTCAAAGCCTAAACATGGCTTCTAATAATCTTATGTAAGGCTTTTCCTTCAGACAAAAGAAAGGATATAAGTGGAAAGGTCACATCTTCAAAAGAGAGAGAATATTTTTATTTTGAATTTTTTAGAGTTCAGATAAGGCATTTTTTTAAAGTGGTTGAAAATTCAGTGCTGCTTCATATTCAGTTAGTGTAGCTTTAAAACATGAAGATTTTGACAATGGTAAAATGTTTCCAATTGCTATCAACTCACTATTATTTTTTACCTTATTAAACATATAAAGGAAATGGGCAAAAAACAAAGGCACACATTAATAAAACATAGAAAAAGTTAGAAACAGTAGGTGTTCCCATGAGAGAGGACATAATTACAAAAAGAAAATACTTGATAAAAGTGCAGAAATGTTAAGTAAATGTTTTTAGGTATTTTTAAAAAGCTGTGCTTTTAAAGGATGGATAGATCCATTAGAAAAAGATCAAAATGACTATATATACCTATGCAAACTGTAAACACAAGTGTACTTATAAATTTAATGTAAATTTAAATTATCAAAACTCGCAAGTATTTCCACAAGACACATGTCAACACCTAAATCACGCTTTCATTTATAAGTATTATGCTGTAATATTTTTCAAACTTGGAATGTACTACTTGAATTAAAAAAGTGTGTTCCACATTCTATAGCATAAGAAAGAGAATTTTGTAGTGGCAAAATTGCATATGTATTTCCATCATATATGTATTAAACAGTTAATAATATAAAGTGTTTTATGCTCTTATCGGCTTGATAGTTAGAAGCCTAGTACTAGTTATAACCAAGAGATACCATTCCAATTAAAATAAACAGCTCTCCAAGGTGCACACAACCTCACACTCAGGGCACTCGGGAAGCTGAATACCTGAGAATTTTCATTGTGTTTAGTATCGATTATGTTTACCTTATTGTAATTGTCAAGTATCTTTTGAGAGTTCTGACATAGTGTAATGCAGTTTATTTGTTATGCACAGTTTAGTTTCTGTCCTTTACTCTTTAATTAATCATCATATGCTTGCATCCCTGGCTGTACCATTCATAAATGTATTGGTCAACAGGAAGCTATCTAGGATAGAATGACACATATTACATGATAAAATTAGAATCCGGAATGAATATAAGACTCTAGGATTAAATTGGGAGAATTGTTGGAACTCATAGACAGACAGACAGACAGTTGGTTGGCTTAAAGTGGAAAGGTACATTCAAATGGTTTGATGGCATGATCCCAACACATCCAAACATTTGTTCTCACACTGACATGCAGGCTCCACAAAGGCAAAAGTCATGTATTTGATAAATCATAATTTTTTATTCTGGGCCTAAACTATACACTCAAATTTGTTAACTAGTTATTTAACTAATTTGTGAGCCACATAAATGAAGTGTCTAGTGTCTGGGGTGCATGTGTTTCAAAAGGTAAATAAAGACCATAATAAAACTCATTCTTTGTGCCTTGAAAAAATCAATTCCAGAGACTCCTTAAAATATGTCACCATAGAAGCCATTGCTTCAGGTTGTAAAGTCACAAAAAATTGATTCTATTTAATTAATTAATTTATTTATTCATTTGCAGAACCGGGGATTGAACTCAGGCCCTTGCGTTTGCCAGGGAAGTGCTTATTCTACTGAGCCATCTCCCTGGCCCCTAAAAGATTGATTCTAAGTTACATACTATTTGACAAATATCTATCCTTTTAATTCACACATATTTAGATATTTTACCTATAACCTAATCACAGGTGATTATCAAGTGGTTTATCTATGAAAATGTTATTTCCATTGTTTGATTCCTAGATTTTTCCATTTATGTTCTCCTTTTAATACTCTTACGCAAGATGTCAAGTGGGTTGGCACTTCTGAAAAAATGCCTGAAATTAAGTGGCATGCCATATGAAAGTTATACTGCTTAAAGATTCTTCACACTAGCTTCGTAAAACTCAGAGTTAATGAAGAGGGGCTGAATTAGAGACCCATTTAAAGGGTTTCAATTTATGGGACCCAGATGTCAGGAATCCACTTAGATATTATCACACTTTTGTATATCAGAGCATATAAACGTTTTGCTAGAAGAGAGAAAGAAGATAAGGACGTGCACATCAGGCCCACTGGAGAAATCAGAAAAGTAAACTAGGGCAGGGGAGGTGGTTCAGTAGAATAAGTGCTTGTGTGGCAACCGCAAGGGCCTGAGTTCCATCCCTGGTTCTACAAAAAAAAAAAAAAAAAGAAAGGAACACTAGTAGAAAAGTAAACTATATAATTTTCTGCTATAATATGTGCAATTTGAAGGAAAAGATAGCATCCACTCCTAGGTATTCAATTATTTTAATATGTGAAATCCATGTGTAACACTATATCCTTCTCCTGTTTACTTGACTCCAAGTATTTTCCCCCCTGAACAGTTAACACCTTTTAGAATAATTTTCATCAGGAATTTGCTTAGAAAATGTGGTTCCAGTCACGCATATCTAGTCTCAGTGAGTACGTTAAGTATGGCTTTAGGAAACACAGATTACTGTCAAGTCACTTGCATATATAAAGTTCACCGAAAATATTGGAATAACATGCAAATACATGATAGAGATTCTGTCTTATCTTTCATGTGATTGGATTACCCTTAGGTAATTTTTTTCATTGCTGTAATCATAGGTGCACCCACTTATTACAGAGATATTTATTGAACATATACTATATTTAAAGTACTACTAGACACTAACTCACTAGAACATTTAGGTCTCATTATTCTACTTCCACAGGTAAATATTCTGTTACGGAAGGCCAATTTTAGTGTGACTTTTAAAAACAGCTTTTACAGTATAGAGAGAAAACACAAAGATTACTCTAAAATGTAATTCAAAGGATATGTGACATATCTTTTTATATGAATAGGTATTTTGTTGCAAACTCCATAGATCAAGTGGGTACTCATCATCTCATACCTTCCATATAGCAAATCATTTTAAGGAAAGGTTTCATATTGTCCTAAATATCCAGTATTGAAATGTTCATAATTTCATAGTAGCATATTAAAAATGACATTTTAGAACTATCAATCTGACTCTCACAAAACTGTTTCTGACCAGCTGGGACTATCCAGTGAGCTTGAGGCCAGCCTGAATTGCATAGCAAGACCCTGTCTCCAAAAGACAAAAAAAAAATTGTTTTCAAGTGTTCTTATGTATGTACATTTGACAAGTTAGTAAAGTTTGTGTTCACATATAAGTATTCTTAAACCTAACCTTGTTTGTGAAAAGCAAACAAAATGCAGCTAGGATAAATGTTACCTGGAAAAAAAATTAACAAGATTTCAAATATGTCTCTTGCAGTAGATTATATAGTGCAGCCTCCTTTTCATTTAGCTACCACTTAGAAATTATCATGCTATGCTTAATCATTCGTGTCTTTGTATTTGTTTTATTTTTCTTCAGAACTAACAGGTAGATTCCACACTGAAAAAATAGCTAGTATCTGACCTTTGGCATGAAGTACAATCTGTTGCTGTATCAAAGAAACTCTGACCTTAAATTATCTTAGTAGTTCGTAATTTTTTTAAAGAAATTAGAATATGACTGATTTAGTATGTATGCACATTACTCACAATAAAATATGCAGTATAATTATACTAAAATCATACTTAAATTGCTCATTTTTACTCCATATTGTTTTCCACCATGTAAGCAAAGACCGACACCTCTCAACATTCAAAGATACAAAACAATACGGATTTCTTCACCCACGAAACCATATTTCCCTAGATCAAAACCAGGTACCACTATAAGGGAATGTGGCAGATAATATTCTGATTTCTCAATGGAAAGCATAGCATCGTCACTATCATGGTCACAAAAGTTGATAGCATTTGAAAAGGCACAAGGCAATTTTGCTTTCAGGTAAATATTGGGAAGGAATATCTACATACAACAGGACCATATGGTGTCAATTTATAGTAAACAACATGGCTTGTTGTATGAATGGATCACTTATTGCAAAGTACAAGTTTTATGTACATACCGCTCAGTCATTTAATATCTGACATGTAGAGACTCTTTTTAAGAAAACAGTCATTTCTATTAAATGCTCAATATTAAGTGTTCTGAAAATCAAATTTAATGAAAGTTGTTTTGTGCAGATCCTTTGTGTCATTCTTTCTTTTTTCATTCTCTAATTTTTATGTTCTATTTTCAAACAAAAATTATTCAAAGCACAAGCTACATGGAACATCTGTAGTTAATTGCACACAGTTGGAAGATAAGCCAGGGTGAGCTCTTAACAAGAAATTGTGGTACATTTTCAGAGGAATGTTTTGTCTATGTTTTCTACACATATGTCTGCATTTTGAGTGGTTAATACAGATCTTTCATCACTAATACAAAATTTGCTGCATTTCATATTTCTCAATTTTTTATTCAAATAGCATTAGCCACTTGCATATCACATCAGAAGATTCAACTTTAGTAACAAATATCTCATAGAAAGGAAAAAAATCTTTATATTTATACTTATAGATTCTTTCATGTATCAAACACTTAATAAAATAGAAAGGCATAAATTAGGAACAGAACTATTGCCAGAGGCCACTGGCTTGACTATTATATGTTTTGCATAAGCACAGAAAGATTATACTCTTTAAAAACATTAACACTACACTAAGGAAGTTTCTCACTAAGACCTCTCTCTCCTCATGAGATCTAGCCACAAAAATAAACATTAAAAATGGGAAAATCTTAGGCAAGATATCAAAGAGAATCAGGGTAGTGGGAGAAATTCATAAAAACACATCTCTATGTTACAGTTCGACAAAAAGGGAAATATTTTCAAACGATATTCATAATAAAGCTATAACAACAATAAGCTCGATGATCCCGCCTTTGGGAGGAGAGTAACTTGACCCTTGACCTCTGCCCACATAAAGCCAGAGAAATGAAAATCTTGTTTTCATCCTTGTTTACTTTACAGAAATTTACTATTTTTAGCTCACTTATATAAGGAAAACAATTCTAGTCTGAAATAGCCCAAGTCGGGCGCTTAATAGTCATGTGACTATTTTTTCTGTCAGCCATGTGCTCCGTATCATTTTACTCTGAAATAACTATGCGGATTTCAGCTCAACCTGCCTTTGCTTATAATGCATGACATACCCCGTGAGGGAGCCTGAGAACAGCCTCCCTTGAAAAGCAAGGTTCTCATAGTCGGCCTGTAACCATGGAAGCAGATGCCGTTCTCTTCTTACCCTGCTTACCTCTTTGCAGCCTCGAGCTGCTCCCTATTGTTAAAAGGGGTACGCCTTGATTTTTCTTCATCATTACCGAACTTGCCTCTTCTTCAAAGGGCATCACGCTGCAGGTCATTGGTCTAGACTGTTTGCACGGTCCAGAGAACAGCCTTGATGTAACCCTTGCTCCGTCTGAGCCACACCACCAGCCGTGCGTCCGCAGACTGTGGGGGACATTGGAGATCTGTATTTGAAAAGAAGTCTGTCTGATTTTGCCATTGTGCCTTTTCACTCATCGATCGAATGAATATCGAACCTTCTGTCGTTGCATGTGTGAAATAGATAGCTTAGCAAGCACTTTTGTGCCCAACCTGTGCAGTGGGCCAAAAGGTTTTCTTTTTAGTCTTCAGATTTTTTTTTCTTCAGACTTTATGAATTTTGTGTTAGCTTAAATTATTTATATGCCTTTATCCAACTGTCCTCCTGGCTGTTTCAGTAACTTCCTCAGTAGCGACTTTCTTTCAGGGTTAGATGGAGCATTTCCTTTTCTGTCAATTGTTTGGTAGTTTTTGAAGCTCTTTTAGCATAACTTATTTCTAAATAGAATTGGTGTAAGTTTTACTCTATCATGTTAAGTTAAAAAATGAAGGTTTCTTTTTAAGGAGATATGATGACGCCTGTCATTGAACAGGCTCAGTTCCAGAAAGGTGAACTTGAACTGCCTCAAGGTAATTTCAGTGATTTGTAAAAGTAAGTAAATTAAATAGTCACATTGATTTTGTTAAACAAAATTGTTTGATAAGCTCTGTTTAAAGGCTTTTTTCTGTGTTTTCCCCTGTTTAAAATTTGTGAAGATATTATTCTCAAACATTCAAATATTCTTAAAAGCACATACATTCACAGTGGTTTATGAAAGGCAAAAGGAATGACTGTGGCTTGGTGTGTTAGAGAAATATTGTGTATTTATAATATACACATCATGGTGTGATTTAATTATAAAGTAAAATGCGAAAATGCTCACATTTCTTTTTTAATCCAATTAAAATTCACTGGCTGTCATCAATAACTGATGTTAATAATAGCCAATGGCAATGGTACCACCTGCTCAGTATGAAAAGTGTCCCTCTACTATGTCTTTGTAGCAGCAGCAGAACTTCGCAAGGTCTCATACGCTTATCTTCAGGGTGTTGCTTAGAAAGTACCGTCTGTATGTGTCATCAGGCTTTGTTTTACTTTATTTAGTTTCAAGAAACCAGCATTGCATACTTTTAGGTATACCTATTTTCTCTAACTGCCACAGGCAAAGGGGAGGTCCATGGCAGAATAAAGAAGGTTATTGTGACAGATGAAACATAATTTACAATTACTCTTTTCATTCCAGCCTTAAGTAGCAGAAGATTACGTCGAAGCTGAATTTGGTGGCAGAATGTATGAGCTGATATTTTTTAACATGCAGGCATAGAGCATAGATAGAAAACCTCTGTCTCTTCATTGTATAGTGTTTATTTTATGTGCCTCTGTTTGGGGCTCTTACTGTGTTCCACCTAAAATCGAAGCTATGCTGGCCAGCAGAGAAGGATGAAGTGGAGGGAGGAGACAGGGAGAGGAGGAAAAAGAAATTCAAAGCAATAAAAGTTGGGATTTTCACTACCAGATAATGAATGATACATGAGGAGTTATATATATTTCTGCATTTTTGGCATGCAAATGAAATAAAAACCATATTTTTTTCAACAAATATGTGAGCTACAAAAGTAGGTAAACTTTATTTCATAAATGTAGTTTTCTTTAGTTAATGATTTGCTGTTTCAGACTATTAGAAGTAGCATGCTAGATGTTTGCTATCTTTTAATTGTTTTACTATTATCTTTTATAGGAGGATTTAATCGCAAGCCTTTTATTAAACATACATGTGTTTGTCTGACTATTATACTTGTTTTCAATTGTTTGTTTCACTTTTATTGACAAGGATTTGATTTGACCCTTGTAAAATTCTTTTTCCTTTCTTTTTCTAATGAAGATTTCAAATTAACTGGAAGAGAAGTAAAATTGCAATTTATAAATATATCTGTGCATTGTCAGATAACATTAGGCTTTAAAATTCATTACAGTTTATCTATTTTAAGTAAATTTTTGTTAACCATTCGGATTTAGTTACTCCCAAAAAGTTTCTTGATTATTGTGATAAAGCCCTTCACAAAAATTATTTTTAAAGTAATATTTATCTATAAAGGGATAAGTATGCATTTTTTCTGTCTGCTAGTACGCCTATGATTACACAACTTACAACATGCTGTTTCTGTAATATTTTCTTGTCAATCATGCATTGTTATTCCTTAAACTTAAAAACAAACTAGACTAAAAATAGAGGTTTCTTACAATTTATTGAATTCATTCCATTTTTAAAATATTATAATGAATAATTCAAATGCACTGAATTTTTTTAAGTATTCCCTGGAAGAAAACCTAAAATCTATAATCCACAAACACTTCTGTCATACATATTTTGTCTTAAAGCATAATAATATAATTCTTTTGATATATGAAAGTAAAAGGCTTTCTTTCAAGTTTGATTTTTTGCTAAAAGCTTAATAAAATATGCAGTAAGCTTTCTTAATTTGTAAAATTTAACATTGTTTACAAATATTACATAGTAGAATTGCCTCTATTAAATGATTTTTCTCTTAATGTTAATTAAAATATTTATTTTCATAAGTTATTACATAATTTAGAAATAAAAATATGATTATCTGCAACTGCAGGGAATGTAAGAAATCATAATCATTACCATATGTCAATTAAATAACAATCTTCCCTTAAACTTCCTACAGAAAAACTGAAGTAGTAAGTATATACATCTAAG
>PVKA01012327.1:0-58175 GCA_004027165.1 Ctenomys sociabilis
TTTTTTTTTTTTTTTTTTTTTTTTTTTTTTTTTTTTTTTTTTTTTTTTTTTTTTTTTTTTTTTTTTTTTTTTTTTTTTTCTTTTTGAGACAGGGTCTCGCTATGCAGTTCAGGCTGGCTTTAAGCTCACTTTGTAGCTCAGGCTGGTCTCGAACTCACAACAATCCTCCTGCCTCAGCCTCCCGAGTGCTGGGATTACAAGCATGCGCCACCACGCCCGGCTACTACCTCTTGCTTTCTAAATAAGGTATTCATTCATTTTATTATTCTTTTTTAGAAATGATTTCTGTGTAACAGAAAGCCTATGCTATGATTACCTGGCTTACTTCTGCAAACACAGAAGTAATTGTTAATTACTAAAATGATCACAACAAATGGCATTGCATTACATGATATATATGTATACTCTGTGAAGGACAGAATTCAGCCCGTACAAAAATGAAATATATATATATATATATATATATATATATATATATATATATATATATATATATATATATATTATATAAGTGTAATAGTGTAATAGTGCCTGACTGGCAAGAGTGAGGTCTTTTGATTTCAAGAACAAAGAAGAGAGAGAGAGAGAGAGAGAGAGAGAGAAGCAACACAATCAGATTAGTAGAAGTTAAGCCTCCTTGTAGTTTAATAACCTTTACATTTTTGAGTTGCATGACCAAGAGATAAGAACTTTTTTAAAATTATATTTAAGACAGGGTCTGCAGGGTCTACAGGGCCTACAAGGCTCTCGTTAGTGGATCGGACTCATAGTGATCCACCTGTTTACAGCCTCCCAAGCTCTGGGATTGCAGGCACATGCCACTAAACCCAGTCTCTGTCATCTTCTCAGGGCACTCTGGGGTCAAGGCCAGCAACGAACTAAGAACTTCTTGAAAACTGGGAACACAATTTGAACAATGGAAAATATTTTAAAATATGTCTAATACCTTAAAAATTACTTATTACTAGGACCGTCCAAAATCTCAATGGATCAAAGCACCTGAAAGTAGGTGCAGGGGCCAAGGGTTCCATCCCCTGGACCGATGTGCAGGCCCCACCCCCGGGGCACACTGAGATGGCAACTGACACTAGGTGTGGTGGCACATGGCTGTAATCCCAGCTCTTGGGAGGCCGTAAACAGGAGAATCACTATGAGTCCGATCTAGTAGTGAGACCATGAATACGCTCTAGACCTTTCCCTAAAAAAATACAAAAAAGCAATAAAAATTACTTATTACTGTTATTTTGTTTTAATTAACTCTAGCAGAAATATCAATTTTTGGCAATGAACTTTTATATGGGTCACTCAACAAAGCCAATGATAATAAAATGTAGGTCGGAACTCAATTAAATGTTTATCATATTATGTATTTTAATAAGCAGAATTTAAATGAGAGCTAAAATGATACAAATTTGAGAGTTTAATGAGAAAGAATGCAGAAAAATTATTTTTAAAGGACAAAGAAATAAAGAAAAAAAAGCATAGATTTTGAGGTTTTGAAGATAAACTGAGTAGAAAATGTATAGATGTGCTCCAAAAATGACATTTAAAGTAGAAACAAGATATAATACACTTCATTTCAAAGCAGTAAATGGAAACCACTGACACTGTTTGAGCAGTGAAATTGATTTCTGCATATATGAAATGAGAGACTGAGATTTAAATAAAAATTCAAACACCATCTACAGTACTTCCGGTTTTATTTATTTTCACCAGAGGTTCTCTGCATCTCAGAGGGAAATCACTGGAGGCCAGCGTTTGTTCCCTGATTTTTGTAGCAAACACTGGCCTGTGCTACCGTGTGCGTTCTCTCTCAGTAGACAATTGCTCCAATCTCCCTGTTTCCCGGGTCATCAAATTAGCACATTTTTCTCCTTTCCTTCTTTACTTATATTTATTAACTGTCTTTTACTACCTGTTAGAAATTATGCTTTTTTTTAGAAATTATACTTTATTAAAAAAGCAATTTCTTAAATGGAATTTACGAAACATCAAGGCAGGAATTTTGAAAAGTTTTGGTGAGATCTATAGCCTAAATGACAAAATTAGTCAAAAATCTTAATCCATTTTAGAAACAGTAATTGAATTTCATATGAATTATATCATTAACATCTAATACTTCCCTATTTGTGCCTTGTTTTTATGTGTCATAAGCATTGTTATTGATGTATATCTAGGTCACACAATTTTTGTTTCAAATTTATTCACAGTAGTGGTAAGTGGTATAAAATACTAGGAAATGTTATTTTGTACTCAGAAATCATTTTTTTTTTTTTTTTTGGCAGAACCAGGGATTGAACTCAGGCCCTTGCGCTTGCCAGGGAAGCGCTTATTCCACTGAGCCATCTCCCTGGCCCCTGAGAAATCATTTTATTGTCCATTAATAGTGCTGAAAGAATAATTATATAAATGTTATTGTGAGTTTTCCTTCAGATAGGTTGAATTAATATATCAAAGTAAGATTATTACAATTAAACAAGAATGACTTCTAAGTTCCTTATCATCTTATATCAGTTTAATTTTAAGTTAATAACCATTAAATCAATTGAAGGCCAAATTATGAGTAACAAAATCACTATATATCATTTCTCCTGAGCTCGTGGGTGCAGAAAGCTCTTTTCATTTAGTTATGTTGATTGTTCTATGATTTATTTTAGGAGACATACACTATATTCAATATTAGCATACATGCTCAACTATAAAACACACTATTTAGTAACATAACAGAGAAAAAGTTATGCATTAAAAATTAAGACTCATTTTGCTTGGGATTTAAAGTTTTAAGTCACTAAGTGGTTTTTAAAAGATTCGAGAGTAACAAATTTATGCATATCCTGCTAATATCAGAGCAAGAGACGTTTGGGCAAACAGAGGAAATAAAAACATGTATGGCTTGATGCGCAGATGTGAGGTTTGGTTGAGCCACACGGTGCTGAGAAGTGCTGCATGGGGTGACACACTGTCATTAACTCCCTGCCTTGAGGACTAATTGCTAGTTAGTCAACTACAGCATTTATTTCTATTTGCATAGTAAAACGTTATGGCACAGAATTAACACATTTTATTCATTAAATTCATACATACAGGGGCTGGGGAGATGGCTCAGTAGAATAAGTGCTTCCCTGGCAAGTGCAAGCATCTGAGTTCAATCCCTGGCTCTCCAAGAAAATAAAAAAGTAATCTACTATAGAATTCTATACAATAATTTGTGATTAAGAAAGTATAATTACGCTGGGAATTGCAGCAAAATACCAGAAATTATGCAACGGTGTTATTTGTGACACTATGTGCATGAACACATCCTTGGATTTTTTTTTTTTTATGAGAGTGCAGCTAACAAGTTGCACTTAATATTAAGTGTAACTTTTCAAAGTACTTCTGCAATGTATGTGGATTATAGGAACCAAAATTATGTAGTCTTCAGGTGGTGAAACTACATTCAAAGATAGAATTTAGAGTAAAAAGTATATGTTTTATCCTTCTAAATGCGTCCTTATAGGTATTACCACAAATGTGCACAAATAACATAATAGGAATACTAGTGGTGTAACTGTCTGCAATACTGAAAAATACAAAATAGTGTACATGTATGTACATGACTGGGTAAATAATCTGTAGTATGCACCAGTAAGTTATCTTAAACAACCAAAAAATGAGGTGAAATACTTCCATGTAAGTCGGTAACATTGTTTAGTCAAAATACAGTTGCAAGTAAAAAAAAGTCAGCAGTGGGCAAGAAGAAATCATGCCAGTAATAAATCTGCTGGTTTTACAGTTAAAAATGAAACCAGTGATTTCAAAAAGTTTAAACTTCACATTTAGGGCCAGCCAAGTAGTTCAGCGGATTAAAGCACCTGAAAGCCAGCACAGGGGCCTGGGGTTCGATCCCTGGGCTTGCCATGCCAGCCCCGCCCTAGGGGGAGCTGAGATGGTAATTGAAACTAGGCATGGTGGCACTTGCCTGTAATCCTAGCTCTTGGGAGGATCACTATTAGTCTAATCTAATAGTGAGACCCTGAACACCCTGTAGACCCTTCCCTAAAGTACAAAAGAAAAAAAAAAAAGAAAAAGAAAAGAAAAAAGATAAAGTGGGCACTTATTTTTTACATATACTTGCAAAATATCTTAAAGAGCATTAGCATATTCTCCATATTAAAGAATCAATGAGACTAGAGGGCAAGATGACAAGATGTAAATTTAATGTATACTTTTATTTATATAACATTGGAATGAACTTTTTAAAAAATTATTTGATATATGCTTAAAAACAGACTTAATATTCTTTGGAGATAGCATATAACTGACAATGCTTATTTCTCATAGAAAGTGTATCAATATCTTTATACATAAATAGTCAAGCAGATGTCCTGTTCTTATTCAAAAATTGAAGAGTTTGACATATGCCTAAATGAAATTTCTTTCTTTTCTATTAAAAAGAGAAAGTAAAATATGACCTCCAATCAAACTAGAAATTTTCTTCATGAGTAAGTTTTAGGTACATGCCTGAACAATCATAAGAGACAAATGTGTTTCAAAACATCAAATAATTTAGTCAAAATAATTTTTCCAAGAATATGTGTAAAGCTAACAATCCAGACGTTACTTCCTTACCCAAGACTGTTTGGGTAAGTCTGCTAAACCAAGCTAAGTCAGAAAAACAACAGAATGTAGAAATAAAGGAAATGTGATATATTCAATGCAGTTTTGACATAAATATGACTTGTAATGAACCTAATAATAAGAATCACAAATTCAGATTACATTTCTTAAAAATGAAAAAATAATTGAGCTTACTTTCCAGAAATATTTAAAATTATTATTTTACTATATTTTTAATATTTAATTTGAAATATTCTAATCAAAGGCTGTTATTCATGGCTACTAATTTTCAATAAACTCTGTGAAAATTTGGTTCAACAATATTTGACAATTATTTTATCATATGAAGAAGCTATTCTCAGAATGTAAGATTTTTATGACAATATAAGATAGCATGAAAGTATATTTATAAGGCAATTTTCTATTATTTGGCTTTGACCTTTTTTTTTTGCACTAAGAATAGAACTCAGGATTTCACAGTTTCTGGGAGGCCTTGTGTTGTGGAGCTATAGGCCCTACTATGCTTTGCATTATTTTAAGTGAATATTTCCATTTCAATTTTCAGACATTAGAAATTTAAGTATTTACCAAAAGCACAAGAAAACAATAAATAATGAGTTATAACCTAGGACCACTGGAATCTAGTAATACCATTAAAACTTCCACAGTTATTCCAGGAAATTGAAAGTATTTAGTTCTGACCTTTATCTTTAAATATTGGATGGTTATTTCAAATATATTATAGCAAGACATATGAATTTATTATCCTACTGCTTCATTAGCAGTAGGCCTACTGTTTCACTTAGAATAGATCACTCCATGTTGATAAATGCCATAAAGTATAATCAATAGTTTATTATTATACTGATATGATATCAAAGAAAAACTTTCCCTCTTTTAAGTAATTTCTCCCGATGATTCCTTTTAGAGAAGTTTGGTTGATGTGAAATAATGTGGCTATATGTCACCTGCTATAATGTAATTACATCTTACATGGTATAAATAAACCATGTTGCATTAATTCTCATATTGAAAACATAAAATTTTAAGTTTTCATGCTTTTAACAGCAAGAAATTGAATCTGTATATAATGGTGTAGCAATTTATACACTACTTATATTCTTTAATTTTATGGAAATGAGTCAAACAAAATTTCACAGCAAAATGATAGCAGAATTACAATGTATTGCATGCTGTTAACTTTAAAGTAATTAATCAGGGTGTGAGATTTAGGCATAGAGATTTCTTCAACCTATATTAGCATAAACTTTCCTTTTTAATGACATAAGAGACACGGAGAATGTATCTGACTTGCATTTTTCCCTTTTCCCTATTCTCCTTTCACCCATCCTATTTTTTTTCCTTTTTGAAAATTTCTTCTCATTTTGCAGTAAGTATTGAACATTTTAGATATTAATTACTCTTTCAGTTTCTTACACCGGGAGACGATGCGATGTATATACATTTAAGATTGATCTATTTCACTTATATGTGTAGTCTCAAATTGTGTCCATTTATCTGTAAAAGTCTCAAGTTTAACCCCCTTGATGGATGAATAGTACTTCATTGAATAAAAAAAAAACACATAATTTGTATTCATTCCTTGGTTAAGGGGCATTTGGACATTTTCCTAGATTTATTTGACAAATTGTGCTACTATAAATGAGGATGTGCTTATCATTGTGGTTTGATCCTTTTAATGCTTCTGGGAAGATATTCAGAGAGGCAATGGGTGGGTAGAGTAGGACCCCTAATCTTAGTTTTGTAAGGAATCTGTGCACTAATTTCCATTGCAATGGACCAGTCAACACAGCCACCCATACTGGTTCTTTGTCCCAAGAGCCCCTCCAGGATTCAGTGTTGAGTAATGTTTGGACAATAGCTGTTCTATCTGGGTTGAGATGGAACCTCAGTGTTGTTTAAATTTGTATCTATCCAATGACCACTTGGATAGATGAATGATTTTTCATGCATTTATTTGTTATTTGTATTTCTTCATCTGAGAAGTGTGTATTCATATATCAGAAGCTCATTTTTGGATTGGGTCTTAAATTTGGGGGATTATTTCTTTTTATGATTCCTTGTATTTTCTAGACAGAAGTCCTTTGTCTAAAGAACAATTGGATAAAAATGTTTCCCAATTGAGGATTATCTTTTGACTTTGTTGATGATTTATCTGCTGTGCAAAAGCTCTTCAGTAAGATGAGCTCCAAGTTTTTGCTTTTTTGAAATATTTTCCAGTCACTCTAGTTTTCTTTCTTTTTTTTTTTTTTTTCAGGAACTTTGCCTACAGCTGTGTTCAAGATTTCTACCTATTTTTTCTTCCAATAAACTAAGTGTTTCTATTTTAATATTTAAATCTTCTATAAATTTTGACATTACTTACAGGCATGGTAACAAAAGTGTGAATAGTTTTAGTCTTCAAACTTTAGAAAGCAGTTTTATTGCCAGCACTTATTGAAAAGGCCTTGTTCTAGTGAATACATTTGTCCCCTTTGTCAAAGATGAGAAGGGCTGGGTGTATTTGTAGATGTTTCTGCATATTGTAATCTGTTCCACTGATCTTTTTTTGTTTAAATATTAGTATCATGCTGATACAATCATAGCGGTATTGTACTATAATTTTAATTCAAGGACTGTAATGCCAACTGATTTGCTTTTGCTGCCCAGGATTGCTTTTGCTATTCTAGGTCTTGTCTTGTTCCAAATGAATTTAGGAATGTTTTTTCTACTTCTGTGAGGTGTGCTAAAATTAACTTGATTGGTATCACATTATATCTACATAACGACTTTGGGAATATGGCCGTTTTCACTATATTGGTTTTTCCTCATCATTTTTAAATCTTTTCAGAGTACCATAGTTTTCAATGTGCAAGTCATTCACTTCCTTTGTTAAAGTGATCCCTAATTATTTCTTCTCCTGAATGTCATTATGGACATTGTGGTTTCATTAGTTTCTCTCTCAGTGAGTTTTCTGTATGTGTGTACAGGAATATTGTTGAATTTGAGTGTTGTCCTTGTATCCCCCTATGACACTGAATTTGCTTTTTAAATCTGAAAGTATTTTAGTGGAGTTTTTGGGTGTTCCGCTTTGGTGGTAGATACACTGCATCAACTTAAGATGTTGGAAGCTTGGCTGGCTCAGCTCAGTGACTCCATGTGCTACCATGTGCTAGGGCATGGAGGGCACCAAGTGGGGGTGGAGGTTCCTCCCTGTGGCATGGAGGGCCCTTCCTAGAGTGATTCAGCGCAAAAAGGATATATAAAGAGGTTGAGGAAGAATTCTGAGGAGGTGCTTGAGCTTTGCAGCCTTGTCACTCCCTCAGAGGATCTCCAGTTATCGCAGTCAGCATGGAAGGAAGGGAGAGGGGCTTGGTAGAAGCTGCGGCTGCTGTTTCACCTTTTGCTTTGCTGTTTTCCACTGCCGTGAAATGCTGCCCTCTACAATTTTCCAGTATGACTTGGAGCCAGTGGAGTATGGTCTGAAAGCTCTACAAACTGGGAGCAAAATAAACCTTTTCTTCCTTAATTTTTGATGTTGGCCTTTGTCCCAGAAATAAGAGAAAACTGAAAAATCTATGCAGAGTATCATGTCATCTGCAAATAATAATAATTTCACTTCCTTCTTTGGTATCCTCAATTTTTTAATTTTATTTTTCAATCTTGTCCAACTGTTCTCACTAATGTTTCCAAAACAATATTGATTAAGAGTGGTGTAAGTGGACATCGTTGCTTTGTTCCTCATTATAGAGTGAAAGCTTTCAGTTTTTGTCCATTTATTATGATGTTGGCTGTTGGTTTGTCATCTACAATTCTTATCAGATTGAGATAAATATCATTTATTCTGATTTTTCATAAGTTTTTCTAATCAGGAGTGAGTGTTGAACTTTTTCAAAGCATTTTATGTGTCTATAAAGATGATGATCTGATTTTTTGTATTTGGCTCTGTTGATATGGTATATTACATTTATTGATTTGCTTGTGTTGAATAATCCCTGAATTACTTCAAGTATCCTATTGGTTATGGTGTATAATCTTCTTGACATACGTATAGTTTTGAACTATATTGCTATGAAGTTAAGACTATTATATTCAATGTACACACTTAAGTACAGATCCTGAAACTTGTTTTTTGTTTCTCACAATTTTTAACTACTTAATATCCTTTCACTGAACTTATTTTTTTTATTATAAATTGAAGTTACTTTCTGTTGCTTGCAATTAGAATGTATGCATGTATTAAATAGAAAAATCAGATACAAACTGAAAAACATGTTTTCTGTAAGTTATAAACAACTAAAAATATGATAGTAGTTTAAAAGATATTCTTTGGATTTAATGGTCAAAAACTATGGGACCAAGATTTCTGTATTTCGCTTAGTATTTTCCTGTGAGGTCACATGACAATTGTTATAGGTCCTGTTGTTAAGAAAGAATTCCCTGCAGAGAGTATAAAATACATAGTGCAAGGAATGGTACGTGCCAGATATTATAAGGTCAAAAAGCCCATTAGAGAACATCCCTGCACATTTTTGGCCATGCTTAGCTGACTTCTTTGTGCCACAGAATCTGAAGTGATGGTGACTACAGATTTATAAATGAGAATACTCTTGAATCAAATTCAATGGAGGACTAGTTTGGAGGAAAGAGTGTAACCCAACCATATCATTTGCAATCCACATTCAGTGAATATATGGCATGTTTGTTAATGTATAACAAAACTAGTTATGTAATATAGCCTCCAGAGGAATAAAGGTAGTATTTGTTTACCGGAATGACTTTTAAAGAAATACCCAGACGAATAGAATTATTTCACTAAAAAACATGCCATTTACACCTGTCCTCTGAGAAACTGCTGAGCTAGCTAATGCCTAGTGCTGAGTCTAATTCACTGGCTGTGCTCTCAGAGTCATGAAGCCACTTCTGTGACTGATGGACTGAACCGCACCACTGCAGCCCTCACAAGATTTAATATGTTTTCAAATATTGCATTTGAAATTGTCACACTTTCAAGTTTCATTTGGATCTGGGGAGATAAAGCACAAATGTGATGAGACCCTATAGACCCTATACTAAATACATTAAAAATATTGTTTTGTTTTGTTGTTGCTTTTGTTTTTATTTTTTAGGATTTTTTGTTTTATAATAACTGAAATCCAACTCATGGCTTCACACTTTCCAGAAGGTTAAAGAGTCACTGAGCTGTATAGTATTATACAGCTAATACTAAAGTATTAGAAACTTATTAGAAATTCATAATGGTTATTTTTATGGGTTAAAGATGACAAGGACTCTTAACATATTATTTGTGTACTTTTATGGGAGAATTTCTGGATGATGATAATATTTGACTAAGTGGACTGCATAAGGCAGTCTTGCCCTCCAGTGTGGTTAGGCTTCATCTAACCAGTGAGGATCTGGATAGGAAAGAGGCTAAAGTGCAGTGGAGATAGCGCAAAGGTCTAAGTGCCTGCCTGGCAATTGCAAGTACCCCGTTGGATTCCTGTTACCTTATGCCATGCAGCTGTGCCTGCCACTAAAACCAGGTGTGGTGGCACACTCCTATAACCTGGAGAGACTGAGGCAGGAGTATCAGTGTGAGTTCAAGTTGTATAAAGAGACCCTGTACCAGATAAATACATAAATAAACGATTAAGAATTATAAATAATAAAAGGTCAAAGATTGGTAAATTTGTTCAGTTCTGCAGCTCGGAGATCCATTTTCTCTTCAGCTTCCTCTGCTCTGGGCTATAGACACAACTGAGAACATATTCCATGACTACCGTTTGCCTTTCCCAGACCTTCACCCTCAAGGAGAGATTTGTACCACGGGCTTCTCACATGACACTGCCCCATGCTTGCAGGATGACCAATTCCTAGAGGGCAGACCATGCAGAGACTTCTCAGTCTGAATAATCAGTGTGAGTTAAGTTGTTCATAATGAATCCCTTCCTCTGTGTCTAGGTTCATGCTTATACCTATACCTATTTTATTTTGTTTCATTGAATGACAGTAATTAATACATTTGATTTTATTTGGGCACAAAGCCCAGTTTTGCTTGAAGTTAGCTCATGAATTCATCCAATACAATAATACACATATACAATTGAGCTAAATGTTGTTCAGTTTTCAAGAATCCATATATTTCATGAATAGAGCACACATGAAAATGTTAAAAATTTTAATTAGCAATTTTATGACAAAAATTCACTTTAATATTTAGGAGTTTTCTAAAGTTTAAACTTAGAATTAGATGATTCTCAAGTAAGATTGTTTTGTCTTCAAAGAAAATAATAATTTGTTATTTTATTGCTATCAATCTCTATTTTCTTTAGAAATGGAATAAATATAAATAGCTCATTAAAATGTTTTCAAGAAATAGTAAAATGGTAGAAGCTCTTGGCCTTGATCTTCCATGATTAATCATTCTCTAGAAGATCTCTATGTTTAACTATTCAAAAATAATTATTCCTCTTTATTAATAAGGAGTACCTGTTATCCCATATTCTCAGTTCATTTAAGAATAAAGTCAAAGTACAATATCCGTATGAATTTGTAACTCTTGTTTCTAGAAAATGTTCTCAAGCAAAGTAATAACTGCTCAGAAGTTAAGTCTATTGTTCTAATTAATGCTTTTGAAGATTCATTATTAAATTCTTATATTGAGAAACTGATATCCAGTGGTGGATATTTTTTAATCTTCTAAGAACTTATCATAACAGAAAATCATAAGTCAATCAACAGTTCTTTTCATTTGAACTTCCCAAATATCTTCTTTCAAAGAAAATACTTTTGATCATATTTTCTATCAAAATTTAGGAAAAGCTCTATTATAAGACTTGCTTGTGGTCTTGAAAATTTAGAACAGTTTCTTTTTCCTTGAGCCTTAGAATTCTGGAATCTGAAGACTGGAGTAAAAGCCTAGTAAAATGTAATTGAGTTTTTAAAGGTTTCTCTAAAGTTCAACATGGATTTAAAAATGAAGAAATTCAAGCCTGCTTTTCTATAAATAAAATATGTTCTTTAATGTCGGAACCAAACATATATTTTCTCGTTAGCAGAAAGAAAAATCATCGTTGTATAAAATGAAATATGACTCATAACTCAAGCTAGCTTTCACCTTTGCCTTGATGTTTCTGCCCTGAAAGTCTAACTTCTATCAGTATTTCTGATCTACTTTTGTCTTTTGGATATGAGGTGGGACCAATATTATTATACGACCTTAATTAGGGGCATAGAAATACTGACTTCATTACATTGCTTAAAAAGATGAGAAATCATATATGCACTAAGATATAGCTATATATATGCACACACACACACACACACACACACACACACTCACAGAAATAAATCTACAAAAGTATCCAGATATTTGAGAATAAAGTAACATAATTCAAGAAAACAATTGTTCCAAGGTGTCTCTGAAAACATAGAGAAATACTCAGGACTAAATGAATATGAGACTATGAGATATCAAAATATATGATGTATAGTAAGTAGAGAGGCATTTATAGCACTATGTAATTAGAATAAAGATAGAAAATTAAAGTTCATAACTTGTTTGGTGCATACTTATTTTAATTAGAGCAGATATCAATAAAATTAAAACAGGGAAATGAGAATGTTAAAAAATAAAATTTTAATAAAATACAAACATTCAACAAACTTAATTCATGAAAGGACAAATAATCACTGGAAGTTAAGGAAGGATTGTATTGAGCTTTTTTAACTGTTGGTGCTGAAGACTGAGCCCAGGGCCTCTCACTTGCTGGACAAGCATTCTACCATAAAGCCAAATCTCAGATCTGGAGCAACTTATTTTAAAAAAATAGTAAAAATAGTAAAAGACTGCTGCTAGCAATTCCACATACATTTATTTGACACTTAGATGAACTATATAAATATACGAAAGACATAATCTACCAAGCCTTACTCAAAAGTGAATGAATAAATATCCTTATATATTTAAATAACATATTGGTAATTCATATTCCAATAAAAGTACCATAGCTGGTTTCAATTGTGAATTTTATTTAACATGTAAGAATGGAATATTAATTTCATCTTTTTTTGACTATATTTAGGACAGGGTCTATGGGGTCTACAGAGTCTCACTACATAAATAACACTCATAGAGATTCTCCTGTTTTCAGCCTCCTAAGCACTGGGATTACAAGTCTAAGACAGCACACACCACCTCAGCTGCACTCTCAGCAGAACATGCCGGCGGGGCCCGCATGGCCCACGGTGTACTGAATCCCAGCTGCTCTGCTCAGTCTAAAAGGGTGCTTTAGTCCACAGAGCTATTATGCCAGCCAGTTACATCTTTTATATATCCTGGCTAACATTTGCTTAATGCTAAGCTAGGTAAACCTTTAAGAATGAGTATATATGTACATACATTTGGGTTAGGGAGATGGCTCAGTATAATAAGTGCTTCCCCAGCAAACACAAGGGTCTGAGTTCAATCCCATATCTTTAAAAAAAAAACAACCCCCCAAAACCCAAAAAAAACCCTGCATTGTATAAAAATACTACAACTTTTACAACCATTTCTCATGTCATGGGCATCTTGATTGTTTCCAAAATAAGGCTATCACAAACTGTACTGCTGTAAATATAGGTACACATATATCACTATGACATGACATTTTTCCATTCCTCTGGGAAAATTCCCGGTAGGGGGATAGCTGGCTTGTATGGAATTTCCATTCCTAGTTTTTAAATGAGTCTCCACACTAATCTCCACAATGGTTGCACCAGTCCACATTCCCACAAGTAGTGGAGAAGTGTTTCCTTTTCCCCATTCCCTCTCCAAAATTTGTTGTTGGTGTTTTTCTTTATGATAGCCATTCTTTCTGGGGCGAGATGCTATCTCAGTGTTGTTTTAATTTGCATTTCATGGATGGCTAGTGATGTGCAGCATTCTTTCATATATTTATTCTCTTCTTTAGTTGTGTCTTCTGAGAAGTGTGTGTTCATCTCGCATACCCATTTCTGGAGTGGGTCTTTAAATTTAGGGGTCCTAATGTTTTTTAGTACTTTATAAATTCTAGAGAGTGGACCTTTGTCTGAGTGCTTATTAGTTAAGGTTTTTTTTTTTTCAAAATTTGTGTGTTAGTCCGGGCGTGGTGGTGCGCGCCTGTAATACCAGCACTAGGGAGGCAGAAAGCAGGAGGATCACTATGAATGTGGGCTGCATAGTGAGACCCTGTGGACAAAAAAAAAAAAAAAAAAAGAAAAATAAAAAGAAAAAATTTGTGTGTTGTCCTTTCACTTTGTTGACAATTTCTTTTTATGTGCAAAATCTTCTCAAGAAGTGTCAATCCCAGTTAATTCTTTCAAGTGTTTCCCATTTGAATGCGTTTTTGTTCATGAACTCTTTGCTTACCCCTATATCTTCAAGAGTTCCTCCTACTTTCTCTTCTAGGAAATTGAGTGCTTCTGTATTAATGTTTAGACATTTAATCCATCTTGACTTGAGCTTAGTGCATGGTGATAGTCCTGGGTCAAGTTTTAGTTATTGGCATGTAGAACACCAGTTTTTCCAGCACTATTTAAAGAGGCTATCTTTCTTCCAGTATGTATGTATGGCCCCTTCATCAAAAATCAGGTGGTTGAGTGTGTTCTTATAGGTATCTGCATCTTATAATCTATTCCATTGATCCTCTGGTCTATTTTTTTCAACACCATGCTGATTTTATCACAGTGGAGTATTACTCAGCTATAAAGAATGATAAACTCGAAGCATTTGTATTTAAATGGGTGTCACTTGAAAATATACTCATAAGTGAAATAAGCAGGACTAATGTGTAAATATCATATTCTCCCTACTATAAGTACTCAAAAGAAGAAATGTAAACAGAAAGGTATAACACAATTAAAAGAAAGCAAGAAATTGAGGATTGGACAATAAGGAGAGGAAAAGGAGAAGAGCCGAGAAACATGACAGTGGCACAGCCATACACTTATAATCGCAAGATGGGTAAGGCAATGAAAAGCACTCAGACTTCTCAGAGGACACAATTAAAGAAGAGAATAAATATATGAAAATATGCTCCACATCACTAGTCATCCATGAAATGCAAATAAAAATAACACTGAGATAGCGTCTCACCCCAGAAAGAATGGCTATCATAAAAAATCAACCAATAACAAACATCAGCAAGTTTTTGAAACTAGCAGTTAATTGGAAGAATCCTAACCCTGGCTAACTACCAGTACCTGTGAACAGAGACCACATTGAAGATAGCAATGTGTAAGAGAAGGGTCATGCTTGGATTGCTTGTCATTGCGGTCTTCTAATTATGTACTTCTTGTCATGACATACCAATTATGACCATACTGTCTCTGAAGGAAAAGTTTGTTTGCTATTTTTTTAAGTGCATAATAAATGAAAAAAAAAAGAAAGAAGGAAAAAAATGTAGGACTGTCGTACTACAATGCTGTATATGGTTGGATTTCTAAATTTCTGTGTAAAAATATGTAATTATTTATTCATATTCTTTAGATATTTTTCATTTTTTAAATGTTTATCACCATATTCTCTGGGCACTTCAAATTTAACATATTAACATTTGATGGAAAATACCTGTTTCATATTATGCCTAAGATGTTTGATATTTATACAGATAAGGAAGTTACATCTGCATATGTTGTATGGTAATAATGAGCTATTATTTTGGAGGGTTAACAACCTAAGATAGCAGACCAAAAATTAGAGAAATAGCAGGGTTCCAAGGATAGCCAACATATTGACCCCAGCCTTCAAGGTCAGTGAAGACTCAGGACATAGGAGAACCTGTACTGTAACATCATGAAACTCAGTTGTGTCCCAATTGTCTGATCAAGGAGATTATGGGGCCACAGAGCAATATGATGATGTAGAATGTCCAAAAGAAAAGTCACATGGAGAGAAAACTATCTCTCTCAGGCTTTCACAGAGAGCAAATTGGTCAAGCAATGGCTGTGACCCACCCACATTGCTGACACTGACAAAGGATCTACAAAGTGTGATACAGGGTTACAGGATAAATCTTGAGGGGACTTGACCTTATCAGATACAAAATACATTTCTTGTTATACAGGTCTTGCTTTACCTTGGTCTTAACCATCCAGCAGAAAAGTATAAAAGCAAGATATATAAAGTAAAGTCATATTAATATGCTGAGCTGTGAAAGGCTCAAGTAAACAACCTCTGCAGATAATCTACTACTATTGTGGACTATTGGACTATGTTGAGCTATTTTGCTGAATTCACATAGCTACAGTATTTAGATGGCAATGGAATACCCATATCTGACAGGACTAGACAAAAAAAGTGTATACAAAGGATTTTCCATTCTGTATCTGTATATACAGTATAGTTAGGGTAGATATACACCTACTTTTGCTTAAATCAATGAGAAGAAAGATTTGTACTAATAGTGTTTGGACAGGTTATCTTGTTTGTATCTTGTAGTATGGATAACCACTAAGAAGTTAACAACGTACATGGTATTAACTATTGAATCTATCCTTTTAAGCAGCTTTGAAACTGTTTTGTTGCTATTTGTTTCTCAATAGAATGAAATAAAAGATATATATCTTTTATGTACCAGGGATTGAACTCAGGGCTCTGCCCTTGCCAGACAATTGTTTATTCCACTGGCCTATCTCCTCTACTTCCCATCAGTCTTTGCTTCCTGTTATAGACCTTGCTGCCTGGTACTTGTTTCCACACCTGGCAGCAGCCAGATGATGGGGTGGAGCCTCTCTGTTTACGCATTTGCATGACTCTTGGTGCTTTAAAGTCAGTTCTAAAAATGCTCAAGTTATAAATACAGAAGAAAGAGCAACTTACTTCACTTACCACAGACCTTGGACACTTTCAGACCATAGATTTCATTCTGAATTTGCCCTAAGTTGATCAAGACATCAACAATAAAACAATTAAAGCTGTTTGCATCTTTGTATGTATTTATTACTTGAGGTAATAAAGATTTGTTTCAAAATAATGAATGAAAATATACATACTAATAACTCACGCACAATTTTGGAAATAGAACATATTATCAAACAACACAGAAAAGCGTAAAATTATTCAACACATCCACAGTGGACTTATTTTCAGATCAAATTTGCTATAATAGTTGAAAATCAAAGTATAGTTATCACCATATCAATGGGCTACATTAAAGTATCTTGATAATTATTGACAAAAATAATGCCTATGTATCAAAATCTAACACCCATTTATGGGTGTGTTTTTGTAAAACACACAAAAGCAATTCCTAAGTAGAGGAGAATAGCTTAGGAATTCCTTAATTTGATAAAAAAAAAAAAAAAAAAAAAAAAAAAAAAAAAAAAAAAAAAAAAAAAAAAAAAAAAAAAAAAAAAAAAAAAAAAAAAAAACATGCCCAAACCTGTGGCTGAGATCAGGGCAGAGCAGGATGTGTTACCCTATCATTCCACTTATCACGATGCAGAAAGTTTGTGATAGTCCAGTGAGGGAAGGAAACAAAATGGTCCCTATTGAAACGTGTTACAATAGTCTATTATAGTATGTCCTAGATATACTAAGTCCTAAAATACAATGAGTTCTTAGGATGCAATATTAACATTCAAAACCACAGCCTGCTATTTACTAGCAAATAAAATTGTAGTCAGAAAATATAAAACTAAATATAGATCTAATGAAGTGTGGAAAACTAAAAAATCTTTGATGAAAGAAGTACAAAAACATCTTAATAACTGCATAGATATTTCACAGTCATAGACTGGATTGAGTAACTATTGTTAAAAATATAATTTTTATACTATTGACTATTAATTCAATATAATCTCAATCAAAATTGCAAACTATTTTCCATACATATGACAAAATTCATTCTGAGCATCATATGCAAAAACACAACAGAGGAACAAAATATTAAAGAAAAGTACAAAATTCAATGTTTTTTCTAACTTGGACAGTAGTAGTCACATATGAATCAACAATAAATGAAATTGTTTACTTGTTGTGTATCTCTCTTCACAATGTACTCATAATTACGGTGACCGAGAAGCAATTGGAAGCTAATGTTAGCAAGTATAATGAAGGCATATGCACATTGTTAAGTACTACATATGCACATAATTTATTTGTAATTATTTTACCATTAACAAATGCAGAAAATCTTGATTTAATTGTAATAGGAAAATCTGAAAGACCTATAAAATGCCACATCATTTATATGGAGAAAATATTTCCCTATGATAGATTTTATTAGATAAAATAAACTATCAAAAGCATAATATGGACAGGTGATAAGTTATGATCTACAAGAATATAGGTACGTTTCTATAAAGTAATGCCTATCCTAATCTATAGATTACCCCCAAGTCAGAACTGAAATAATATATCTCATGAGAAATGTTCAAAATCATAAGTAAAAAAAAAAAAACACATTCAGGTAAACAAGCTCAACATGGTTAATTATATATTTAATATAATTTAAATCTTTAATGTTTTTCCATTGCACACAAATACCTGGTAAAATTATAAGCCCTAAATAGTCTAAAAAGACTATTTAATAAAATAGTAAAAGAATATTCAGTAAGTATGCGTTTTCCATTTTGTATCTAAAATATCTAAATGTGAGTATATTGGACAATGTGTGGGCCATGTGTGCAATAAAGATACATATAGAAATAAAAATGGAAATAACATGACTGAGGAAATGTGTTAAGAAATACATATGAGACAGATGGATGTATTTGTTTACAAATAGCCATGTTAAGGTAATACATATCAGACCACATGGTAAAAAACTAGATAGCAGTAGTTAGTGATAAAAAGATTGCACAAAAGTGATTTCTGAAGATCCTCCATAATACCACTATTTGACTTAATGACATTTATAAACCACACCACGAAAATTAGCATAATTTGTTTACTTTTTAAATACAGTT
Source organism: Ctenomys sociabilis (assembly GCA_004027165.1). Classification (NCBI taxonomy): domain Eukaryota; kingdom Metazoa; phylum Chordata; class Mammalia; order Rodentia; family Ctenomyidae; genus Ctenomys; species Ctenomys sociabilis. The sequence continues at coordinate 18,535 of PVKA01012327.1, forward strand.
TAGATTTTCATTACATAGTCACATATAAATGTATTCATAGGAACATTAGAGAAGTAAAACTTTAAATCAGTGGGTGGAGATAAATGGCATTTAGCTAGATTAATACAAATATTGAAATCAATAATAACTAAAGTGACATGAAATTAGTAAATGAGTAAACACAAATATCAATACAGTAGAATTAAAAGTACAGGAGTACACTTAAATGATTAAACTATTTTGGAAATTTAGGAGAACTGCAATCCTTTGTAGAAAATTCAGACCTATACAAAAAAAGTAATGTGACAGATAATTACTTCAAAAATAATAATTGACAAAAGCACTTGATATTTCTATGTGTGAATATTTCCTTCACATGGGATACATTTTGGTAATCCTTCTGAACTAAGAAGGTACTTGTCATATTTGTTAAAGAAGAATCATAGTAGGCCATTCTATCTTTATATAATGTTGATTTTTTATTAGCAGTTCAATTTACTCCTAAAATAAATTGCTATCATTAGGTAAAATACATCTATGTTTTAAACACAATATTTTATCTACCTGTAAGGTATGCTAAAAGGTGCAGTGATCATTTAGCAATTGTTGGGAGTTGCTGAAGCTAGAGGTTGTTCTAGTGTGTGAGAGCAGGAAGAGGAATCACTGCCCAAAGCAGCCAAGGAACCTCAGTCCTGAGGAAAGCCACCTCCCTGGACACTGTCAGCTATTAGTTGCTAGACAACATTGTGTTCCAGTGCTGCTACCTTTGCAAAGTTATAAGTAAAAACCCCTTTTGTTCTTTGGGGAATTGTTTGCCCATCAGGCAGCTGGGCTATGCCACTAACCCAGCTCTTGTCTTCTAGTCCATTTTTTCCTCTACCCTGCTGCTGCTTCTCACCAGAGTACAGCAAGAGGCCAACAGAGTCCTGACAAACCATTCTTTAAAATGCACTGCAGTAAAAGACAATTCCATTAAGCTACCCACACCAGGTCATCCCATGCTGCTTCAGAATCACATGGTCTCATACTTGTTACTTTTTAAAAGTGGTGCTGATAGCTCAGTTGCTGCTTTGATATTCTGAAATGATTGAAAACATTTCCTTGCATGGTTATTTTACTGTGGGGAGAGGGAGGTGTTATTCGGTGCATAGTCACTGAATAAAGTGAATGAGGACATGCCACACTGTTTCACCAGGCTGATCTCCTTTGGATGCAAACGGGCACCAGTGTCCACTCTGGGTGTTAACCTCACTGTGTATTTTTATCACACCTTGAAAGACATTCTGCTTCTTCATTCACATGTGGTGAATGCTTTCTGTTTTTATGTTTTCACATCATTTCTATACTCAAAAAATGTAAGCTTCTTTTTCTTTGATGTCCTTCCAAGCCAACTATTACTGGTATTAACTGTGAAGTATGATAAAATTTGAAGCTTTATGTTTAGCCATAGCATTTATATAAACTTTGTGGTCAATAAGCATACAGGCTTAAGGATGAAACAGGTCCAAATTCATTTCTTTTTATTTACTTTTTAGATACACATGGAGATAGCATTCATCACATGGAATTTGTACCTATGATACTATATATATATATTATGAAAAGAGAGAGAAACATAAAATGATACCAAGTTTCAAAACAAGATGACAGGAAATTAACAATGATTATTATATTGCATAATGTTATCTTCAAATCAGTAGATCAGTTTACAAGATATAGTCACGCAAAACTGCCCTAACAATATAAGGAATAACTTTTCCTTTCAAAGAACTAACAGAACTTGGCTGTATAATTACAATAGGTAATCTATCTATGTATCTATCTATCTATCTATCTATCTATCTATCTATCTATCTATCTATCTATCTATCTATCTATCTATCTATCTATCTAGTGTGTGTGTGTCCGTGTGTGTGTGCATGTTCCATTTTTCCTTTTTTTCTCCTTTCCACCATCCCAAGTGTTTTCTCCTTTTCAGCTTTTTCTTTCCCATTCACAGTATCCACGGTACCTTTTGGATTTTATTCACTCTTATACTGTTTCTTTCCCTGGGAAGAAAATACAGTATTTATGTATGTGAGTCTGGTTTACTTCACTTCTGAATATGTTTTCTAGTTGTACCCATTTATCTATAAAAGTATCAAGTTTATCTTTCATTATAGCTGAATAATAGTCCATTGTATAAAAATGCCACTTCTTTTTTTAATCTATTCCTGAGTTGATGGGCATTTGGTTTATTTCCCAGATTTAAATATGACAAATTGTGCAGATATAAACATGAGTTCACATATATCACTGTGGTATGATGTTCTCAATTTTTCTGGAAAAATTCCCACGAAGGAAATAGCTCGTGGGAGCCTTAATGTATTTTCACATTTTCTTTCTTTCACATTCCCCTCCCTTTAAATTTATTTTTTGAAATCACAATGTTTCCTGTATTTTCATCATATTATATTAATAAACTAATTTGCTACTGATGGATTTTATTATGAGTAGACTTTAAGGATTAAATTTAAGTTTGAAAAATATTTTCTGCATAGTTACAATATATTATTGCTAATTTCATAAAATAAGCTATAATTTTAATTTTTTATTATCTGTTCCTGAAATTTAAATGTTCTGTGTATCATTTACGGACTGCAGAGAACAAGTTTCTGCATTTTACTGCAGGCTCAGTAAAGTTCCTGTGACGAATGCTATGATGATTTACTTAGGTCTTTCTGCATTTAAAAGCTGAAACTCATCTTTTTTAAGGTTAAAGTGGCAAGTGATGAAGGGATAAATTTAAAATAAGGGAAGCATGTTATCACACACACATTTTAAGAGTCTACCTCTGCCCCTGCTGAGAGAAACATGCACACTATACTTTGTTTTACAAGCTGCACTGTTTTTTTCTTTTCTTTTTATCAGACGGTGGCTTTTCTGTAAAAAAAAAAAAAATGTGTTCAGAAAAGTATCTCAACCACTGGCAAACACTTAAATAAAATGCAGCAAATGTGAGACAAAATTGGCATTCTAGTCATTGGTGTGCTTTATAATCATGTACTGTATGCAGCTAAATGAGTCTGTTGTCTGGCTGTAATGAATATCTACCTCAATCCGAACAGTTAATGAGGAATAAATGACTTATTATCCATGAGTGGCTGTATCTAAACAGCTCTGGAACAAAAACAGAATATTAAAATGTGTAGCTAAAATAGATCTTAAATGATAATGAACTTACTTAGATTATTAATTTTAAAACACTGGTGTTGACTGCCTAGGATGAAATCAACACAAGCACAAGTTTGAAGCCTGAATGTAAAATGAATTTAAATGTAGACAGTCCACATTTATAAATATATATGCCTCATGTATACATGTTTCAATTTATGTAAATACATATATACATACATACATATATATCAACACCGAGCTACACACATGCATTAAAAAAGTACTACTTTCGCAAGATTTTTCACTAATGTGCAATGACAGTTTTTGGTGAAGTTCACACATAAGAAAGAACAGCAATTCTAGTTTAAAACACTTATTTACAATTAATAAAACTAAACTTTAAAAGATGATGTTAGAGGGCGAGGGAGATGGTTCAGTACAATAAGTGCTTCCCTGGCAAGTGCAAGAGCCTGAGTTCAATCTCTGGTTCTGCTAAAGAAAAGAAAAAAAAGATGGCATTAAGATTTCTTGAAAAGTTTGAAATTCAGTCATGTGTTTTAAAATTGTTGAGTAAATCAAAAAGATTTCAGATTATGTTTTTCCAACTTATTTGAATAATTCAATTATACTATAGTTATATACTTAAATATTAATTTCATTTTACAATTACATAAATTTTTATGGGGCCAGGGAAGTGCATCACTAGAATAAGTGCTTCCCTGGCAAGCACAAGGGTCTCAATCTCTGATTCCCCCTCCAAAAATATGATAAATAGTATGATTTTTATACAGGTATATATTGTGAAATGATTACTAGGAAAGCTATATAACATATCTACCATAGTTGCATAGTTGTCTGCTTTGTGTATGTGGCAAAATTGTTGATTAATTTGTTTAACAAATTTCAAGTATCTAATATTTAATTAATACAACTACTTTTATGCATGTTCTGTCTTCATACTTGTTCACTCAATGTCTATTGACCAGTGTTTTCTTCTATGTCACACCCTAAACCTTAATAACAATACGTTTATCTACATTTTCAAGTTCAATTCTCTCTTTTTTGGCGGAACCTGGGATTGAACTCAGGGCCTTGCACTTGCAAAGGAAGCACTTATACTGAGCCGTGTCCCCAACCCCTCAGTTCTCTTTGATACTCATGCAGTTCAATTCATAAAACATCAGTTTTTGTTTTTGTTTTTTTCCTGGATTATTTTACTTAGCATGATAGCTTTCATTTTCACCTATATTATGAATGGGAGAATATTCTAGCTGAAAAATATTTTGCCTTCTTATTACTTACACATACACATTTTATATGTACACAAGATTTTTTGTGATATCAGGCCATCTAGCTATTTAACTCTGTCCCTCATCTCTCTTCCCCTTGTCTCTGTCTCTGTCTCGCTCTCTCTCTCTCTGTCTGTGCTTGTGTCTGTCTTTCTGTCTCTGTCTGTCTCTCTTTCCCCAGTTGCAGTACTAGAAAACTGAACACAGGATGCTCCTACTGAGCCATATTCCCAGCTGTTTATTTATTTTTGAGGCAGAGTCTTGACCTTACCACATTGTGCACATGGGATTTGAAATTTTGATCTTTCTGCTTCTGTCTTCAATACTGCTGGAGCTGAAGATGTACACCACACACACTACTTTCCTATTTATCTTTTTAATCCATTCGATTTTTGACTGAGACTTTGTTTCCTATCTTGATATTTTGTAAAATGATGGAAAGACCATGGAATATAGATGTTTCTTCTGTGTATGATTTCATTTTCTTTGGATATGTGCTCATACATGACAGTTCACTTAGTTCTTGTATCCTTATTTTTAGCAAGTTTCTTAGTAATTTTCCATAATGCCTATGGTAATGTACATTTCCAAAATTAGTTTTCAAGGATTTTCTTTTCTTCTCTTACATATTTACTAGCTTTTGCTACATTTTTAATTATTGGTGACAGTCACAGCAATAATTGTAACATCATGTTGTAATTGTAACATAAGAAAAGAACTAGGCTTTGGAGGGTCAGTGAGATAGCTCTGCAGACTAAGTGCCTGCTTAGGCAAATGCAAGGACTTGGGTTCCATCGTGAGCACCAAATGATATGCTGGCCCTCCCTCCTCACAATCTGAGCCAGTCTCTGAGACTGGGCATGTTGGTGCACACCTGTAATCCTTGAGCTAGGGAGGATGAAAATAGGAGGATCACTAGGAGTTCAAGCTGCACAGTGAGACCTGTACCAAATATATAAAAACAAATAAATAAATAAATAATTTAGAAAAGAATTAGGCTTTGGATACTTCTTGCCAAACATCATAAGGATTTAATGTTTTAATAAATGACATTTCAGCATTTGAGGAACATTGATACACTTAGAAAATTTTGTATTTTACTTTTCTAGCAGCTGTTTCAGAAGACAACAATCTTCTACTTTACAAAAAACAGCCTCCTTTTATCAGTAATGTGTATCCTAAATTGTCATTATGATTTATTTTATGTTTAAATCACAATGTCAGAAATATAGCCTTTGAGCCTTTTATTAGCTGATCATATTCAAGATTAATTACATTTGATGATAACTGCGATGGACAGTATCTAGCTTGGTTTAGTTCAGAGTGTCTGATATTCTTTTTTGTCAAGTAGCTGTACTTTAAGGAACATTGAAGTTATATCAATATAACACGAGTGACTAGAAGTAATTTGTTGGGACTGTGGTAGAAAAACAGGAACTGAAAATTCCTGTATAATTACAATTGATGATCAAGTGAATGTAAATGTACAATTATAGATGTACTAGAACCAAAGAATGAGAAAGAAAGGGAATGATTTTTTTAAATTAATTCATATTACATATCCTTGTCATAGAGTTGCTATAGTGGAACAATATAACTGTGAAATGCCATTCTTGGATGTATCTTTCAAATTGGACAGGATCAAAGATAGAAGTTATTTTGAAGAAATTTAAATTATAGCCAGAAAGAAACACGCACTTGAATTGTTCCATCGATTACTTTTTATGTGAGTTTTGTAAAATGTGAACTATATGATACATTTCAGGTTATGTAAGAGGAGAGAGGAGGAAATGACAAAACAGGCATTAAATGTACATACATATGCTATATTTCCTCTTTTCCTTCTGATTTAAACCATTGATGTGCAATAGATTTGAATCAGCTTCACTGCTCTAATATTGAATCTTCACAAATTGTCCAAAAGAGATTTAGCCAAGTTTCAAGTAAAATAAAATTTCCATTTTAAAATCTAATAATATGAGAGTGAAAATTATATTCCTAGAAAGTACATAATGTAGAGATATTTTGAATCATATTAATACTACCTTAGTAAATATATAAATTTTAATTGTTAAATATATATTAATTTTTACCAGGAATAGGAAATCATTTGCCTATGTTACTATGTGGTTACATTTTAAAAATCATTATTTGCTAAAATACTCATGTTAATAATGATAAATATTCTATTTCCTAACACCATTTTAAAACCTTCCAAATTCTACACGTGTAAATCCACAGAAAACTAGTACTTCATATGTTATTTTTATTTCATAATAAAAGTAATGAAGTAATATTCAGTTTGAGAAGTACAAAGAAAATAATGAAATCTAAGGCAGCCATTAAATAATGACATATAAATTGGGATAAATACTTTCCATTCTTAAATATAGTCTAACATATTGCATTTAATAACAATGGTTTAATTATGTTCACTCAACCATGTTTAATGAATTTTATTTCATGCTTTTCAAGTATTCTCTAAATAAATTACTGTAGAACACACTGAATAATTAATCCTTCTTATGCATAGTTTGAGGTGCCCTTCTTAAATTTATTTATTCATGAAATGTTTCTTTTGCAAAACAGCCATCAGTAAGTTCAAAAAAACTGCAAGCATTTTCAATCAAGTCTCAGTACTTAATGCAGTACAAAAGTGACCTATACTCGCCCAAGTAATTATATACTTTATCATCTCCTCAAAGCCAGTACACCTTATGCATTAGCTATATGATACATCCGGTCTGTAACTAAATTTTGATTTATTTGAAAAGATGACGCTGCGTATGCGTCCTATTCTGTTTTGTTTTGTTTGTGTGTGTGCTTTACAAATCCAGCAAATATATCACCTCTTTAAGCCTAAGTTTTGTCTAAAGCAGGGAAACAAACCTAAGAGCCAGTATAACTAGCATATGTAAGATAGAAACTCATATTGGTTGTGAAACACACATAAAAAGTACTTAAACGACAAAGAGAAATGTCAAAATTATTTTCTTTATAAAATTATGAACAAAGTATTTAGATTAGAGGAAGTATTGATATTATTATGTATGAGAAGGAGAAAATTGAGACATGGATCTAGTACAATTTTATATTCAGTCCCTGAAATGGATATATTATCCAATTCATTATCTGATGGTAACATAAAGATATTTGTTAAGCTTTAAGTAGGATTTTACATGATTTTTCATGAAATGTTCTTATCAAACTTGAATTTATTTTCTGAGAATGTAATTAAGTTAATATGTATGTTTTTAAAATATAGTACAAAATAGTATTAAGATAGAAAAAAAATTTACAAGTGGTACAGAGTTTCATTTAAGAAAGTAATGTGAATTACACAATATTTATTATAGTATATGGCGTTATCTTCCAGTATATTTTGCAACATTAAAATCAAGAATAGGAACAACACCCAATGCTGGAAAGAATAAAGAGCAATAGAAAACCCTATTCTTAGTCCCCCAGAATTCATAAACGTAGGGTAAGTATGGAAAAAAGTTTGGTAGTTTCTTATAAAACTAAGCCTAATAAACATGTAACCCAGCAACCACTCTATATGACATTTAGTCAGTAGATTTGAAAACATATGTTTCCCAGAAATGGAATGTAATAGTTTATCAAAACCTTATTCTTTTCAAATCTTGGAAGCTAACAAGTTTCAGTAACAACAGTAAACCAAATATGTACTCAAGACAGTGAAGTATTATTCCTCAATAAAAAGAAGTAAATTATCAAATGATGAAAAGACATGAGCACTTCAATGAATATTATTAAGTGAAATGAATTAATCTTTACAAGCCTCATATTTTATAATTAGAGTTTTGCAACATCCTGGGCAAGTGAACTATGGACCAAAATTTACAGAAGGAAAGGCAGGAATGAAGATGACCAAGAAGATGCAATTTTTAATTTAGAGAGGGAAAGTTATAAGATTTTGTGGGTAGATATATCTTACAGTGCATTTGTCTAAACTCATAAAAGTACAACAGCTAAAGCTGATGTAAACTATGGATTGTGGGTGTCGAAATTGTAAGAAACGTCTCATGTTGACAATGAAGTGTTGGCTGTGGGAAGAGCTCTGAGGGATTAGAAGCATATTTGGAAAGCACTGCATCCTATGTTTAACCTTTTTTTTTTTTGTCCTTTTTACTATTGTTCCTGTGAGTTAAAAACTTCTCTTTAAAACTAGTCCTGAGCTCCTGTGCTCACCTGTGTTGGTAAAAACTCCACCAATGGCGATGAGGTCAGCCCCTGAGTGAGTCCTTCTGCCACATTCTTGGGACTCTTTGTCCTGCTCTCTCAGCTTGGATCTCAAGCTTGGATTGCCTATCATTCTGGTAGTCTAAATACATACTTCTTGTCATGCCATATCAATCATTACCATACTAGCTCTTAAGAAAAAGTTTTTTTTTTTTTTTTTTTAAATTGGGTAATAAATGAAAAAAAACAGACAAAAAGAAAAAAAAATCACAGAATTGTCCTACAATGTTCTATATGATTAGATTTCTAAATTTCTGTGTAAAAATATGTAATTGTTTATTCATATTCTTTAAATATTTTTCATTATTTTAATTTTTATCTCCACATTCTGTAGGGACTCAAAACTTAACATATCAATAACTGTTCCATGTTATGCCTCAGATATTTGACATTTAGACAGATAGTGAAGATACACCAATTGCATATGTTGTAGGTTAATAATAAGCTATTCTTCTGAAGGGTTAACAACCTAAGTTTGCAGGCCAAAGCTTACAGAAATAGAAGGCCTGCAAGGACAGCCAACATTTTGATCCTAGCCTTTCAAGGTCAGTGAAGACTCAAGACAAAGGAGAATTTATAATGTAACATCATGTAATTCAGGTGTGTCCCAAATTTTCTGATCAAGGAGGTTATGAGGACACAGAGCAATGTGATCAATGACGTAGAATGTGCCTAAGGAGAGTCATCTGAAGAGAAAACATTCTCTCAGGCTTTCACAGAAAGCAAACTGTTCAAGCAATTGATTACAGGATAAATCCTGGGGGATGTGACTGCCCTTATCAGATACAAAAGATACATTTCTCGTAATACATGTCTTGCTTTATCTTGGTCTTAACTATCCAGCAGAAAAGTATAAAAATGCAATATATAAAGTAAAGCCATATTAGTATGTTGAGTTTTGAAGGATTCAAGTCAACAACTTCTGCAGATAATCTACACTAATGTAGACTGATGGACTGTGTTGAATTGTTGTATTGAATTCATGCACTTATAGTATTTATATGTCAATGGAATACCCATATCTGAAAGGACTAAACAAAAAATGGGTATGCAAAAGATGGTCTATTCTGTATATGCACATGCAGTAGTTAGAATAGCTATACACCTACTTTTGCTTAAATCAATGAGAAGAAAGATTTTTACTAATAGTGTGTGGACAGGATATCCTGTCTATATCTTGTAATATGGCTGACCACTAAGAAGGTAACAATGTACAAAGTGTTCACTATTGAAACTGTCCTACTAATCAGCTTTGATACTGTTTTATTGCAATTTATTTCTCAATAAAACAAAATAAATAAATAAGTAAAAATAAAATTCTCAATATAAAAACTAGTCCTTACATGGATTTAGTTTAAAATGTCTTTTATGGTTTTTCACAGTGAATACTAGTAGTAGGACAAGAAGAAAGGAATAATAGATTATGTCTTAAAGGTTGCTCAGTGATTAGTGTAGCATTTTGATTTTACTTTTATGTTTTCCTTCACATAAATAGCTGAAAATATAGCTTCTGATATTTGAAGTTATTTTTCACACACTTGGATCTTAGAGGTAAAATAGTAGAGGAAATATTTATATAATTATGCCTAGCTTATCCAGAATGAAAAAATACACAAGAAACAAAACCGCAATACTTCCCTAAAATACCTGATTAGTCTTGATTTTCAAACACAAACTATGTGTTACTAAATTTCATAAACATTGAAGCATAAATACAGGTCTGAGCACAACTGATTAACTTTTCTCTCTACATTCATAATTTTTACCTAAATTTCTCTTTCATATGGTAGAAAACTGTGAACGTCATAATAATTCTTTGTATACTTGTATGATTGACTTATTTTTCTCCTTGATTGTGAGACTTTAAGTCAAAGCAAAGAATATGTTGAACATTAAGAAATTACTATATTTAATTCTGTCATAGGTTTGGAAAAATTCAATTTTAAAACTTGCTTTGTTTGTTGAGCAATGTATTAGCTGCTTACTCAAAATTGATGCACACCTTACTGTGCCTTTTGGTATTTGTATGATGTTACAAACACTTTCATAAGTTTTTCTGAAGATGTGGTTATTTCTTCATCTGTGACATTTAAATTATTTTTATTTATAAAATACTATTATGTACACTAAACACTGACATACAAAATGAACAGAATTTACCCTATAAAAGACTCACTCTTTTGAAGCTTGTACCATTAATGCAAGGTTATATCCTTTTTAAGAAATAACTTGGTTTATTTTGCTATTTTTTCTCAACTGTAAATGGAGCAATTTACATGAATTTTTTATACGAGAGTTAAATTAATCAATTCTTTAAAATTGCAGTGAAGGGACAACGAGATAGCTAAGTGTGCTACAGCGCCTGCTTAGGCAGGGCTCAGGGGCTTTGGGTTTGGTCCCTGGCTCACTGTGCTGGGTCCCTGTGGAATGTGTGCAGGCTACTGAGATTGGGCATGGTGGCATGCTCCTGTAATTCCAGCATTTGGGAGGCTGAAAGCAGGAAGATGATTATGAGTCTGATCTACATAGTAAGACCATACAGACACTGTACTACACACATAAAAAAATGAATTAAAAAAATTGCAGTGCAGAGTTTTCCAATCAGGGCAAAAGGTACTTGAAGTTTTGTTTTCCATTGTAATAAAAACAAATCTTTGTCATTAAGTCTGAGTAATTTCATTGTGATCTTTTTATTATTAATTTGTAACATTATTTTAATGAAACACAAAAACTGTACAATTAAACATATTTTTTCATAGCAAAGTGATTGTATGTGGCCCTCCAATGTTGCTTTTCATTTAGTTTTAAACATTTTATGGAGTTGTTCATATTACTTTAAGCCATTTATTAGCACAAGTATAATGAATTAGATGGCAGCATATGAAGAGGCTTTTATTTTGAAACTGTTTCAGATTTATAACTATTATTTTTGTGTAACATGAATTATAAAGACAAGTGTTTAAAAGTTTTAATGGCAGAAGATACTTTGACATTAATTTAATAGCATTTACTACCAAAAGAGTATCTTTTATTTTAGTCACGAGCTGGGGCGTTACTAAATGGTAGCATTTTTGTCTGCATAAGTGGTGTGCTGAGCCATTATACTTTCAATATTTCTTTAAACGTTTACTATAATTTTAGTATAATATATAAAATATTTCTCTAGAATTTCACATAGGCACTTTTTTGTCTTACAGAAACCCAAGAACAATTGTACTGAGGGTCAATTTGCAGACCTGACTATAAGTCTCTTCCTTTTTCCAATTAAAAATATTAACACTGTGGTCAGTAAGAAAGCTTAGGGGTCTAAGGGCCTGCTTAGGCATGCGCAGGGACCAGGGTTTGACCCGTGTCCTGCATGCTACTCTAGCTCTGTCACCAGGGCATGCTGAGCCTGCTAACGAATCTGAGCTGGCAGCATACACCTGTAAACCCAGTGCTGGGGAGACTGAAAACAGGAGAAATCACTACAAGTCGGAGCTGTGTATTGAGACTCTGTGCCAAATATATAAATAAAAATAAATAAATGTATAAATAAAAATGTTAACAGCATATGGTTGCAGGATAAATGCAAGCATTCATGTCAAATATAATTAACTAGTTCAGTCTTCAAAGTACATTTCATACGTAGCTGCTATACATATAAACCTGCAAAAATAGACATAAAGTCCGTTTATAATTTAAAACATTGCTTTATGACATTATTTCCAAAATTTATTGGAGTTGAGAAGGAGTGAGGCATTAGAGATCCTTCCAATTAGATACTTCATGATTGGGCTTTTCAAAGTAAGCTAGATTAATATCAGCTTGTGTATGTAGAAATATAACAAGTGAGAAATGGAGGCAAACTGTCATGCGGTATCAATGCTCTGAAGTCAATGGGAACTCTGTAAAACATGGCTTATCATCACTACTTCTACCTGTTCTGAAAACTTCCCTGAAGATTTGTCACCCGGATAGTTCTATTCAGCTACAAGTATTTCCGTCGTGATGCCACAATAAAGAGGGACGACTCCCTTCAGACTATTTTACTTTCAGTGTAATTTCATCTCCAATAAATAATTCGCAAAATAATTGAAAATGTCCAATTTGTGTATTGCAACATATCACTCTATCAGAAGTGCACCGAGGTCTGATGCAGCTACTGAAAACTTTTTACTGACATCAGTGTTAGCATCTCCCATATTTTTTTCTAATTTATTGAGTGATTAATACATTTTAACATGAGGATAGGAGAGATAATGGCTACAAGTTGATTATTCAAACATAGAGCTGTCAATATTCTCTCCCACCCTCATTAATTTCCCTGCCACAGACATTTAAAAAAATTTCCTTATGCTCACCATACAACAAGAAAGCATGGTTCTTTGTCAGGTAGTGCTTCTAGTTGCATATTATTGCATCATACATGTGTTTTGCTTTTAAGAAAAACAATAATTTATTTTCAAAGTACACAGTTGTAGGTTATACCCCTATTTATGTCTCTATTTATCTGAAAAATAATAAAGTGCATGTAAAGAAACCTAAAACTTTAGGAATGTAAATATCATACAGAGTTGACAACTTAATACTTAAGCCTACAGAATTTTCATTGTGAAAGACTTGCCTGAAACTTAAAATATGTGCACCCAGTTTTGTTTGATATTATTTATTAATAATGTTAAATTTTGCCTAGTAATATATACACTCAATATTGCAAAGAGCTTATCACAACAGCCATCTCTAGAATGTCATTTTAATCTTGTATTATAAAATTCTTTTTCAAAAAAACAAATATCAAAAGGAATGCTTTCCTAGAAGAAAAGAAGCAAATAAATGATAAAGTCTATCCTTGAAAATAGTCTTCATTCATTATACATTTGCAATTCATGTGTTGAAATAGGATATTTCATTTTCCATCCCATAAGGAAGAATATTTGGTCAAATCATTTAGTAGCAAATAACAGAAAACAAAGATAAACCCTCACAAATAAAACCCAGTACAGAAGAACAAAGATTAATTGCAGACTTGTGACTGGCCTAAGCCGTGACTTTGGCGCAGGATAGACACAGTTGTTGGTACCGGCCTGAGCTTTGCTTTCAGGTTATACACTTTTTAGATTTCCATAGTAAGCATATTATCTCATTTTTAAGAATTTTACAAAAATGTTGCACAATTGTCACCATCTCTCTACCCTGGGGCATTTTAGTTTAATGTTTACCCTCTTTCCAAAGTTGCTCTATTTGTTCCTATATTTGACCCTGGCTTTCTCTCAGTGGATTTATGGATAGCTACAGAAGAGGGGGTGAGGCACTGAGTTCATCTGTGGTTTAAATGATCTTAAGTTAGCTGCCTTTAAAACGGAGTCCCTTTTGCTGCATCAGAGTTACATGAAACGATATTTGAAGTCCATTTATTGGACTGAGCCTGCGTTTGCCTTTACAGTTCAGCCCAAATGAAACTTGAATAATACCCCAAGTGCCCCATCATCAAACTTAAATGCTAAGCAAGCAGCTCAATGCCAAACACTAACAGTTTTTTTGTGAAAAGATACTATTTTCAGCTACCTAAGAAAAGGAAGTCATCTCTGTTTTAACATCTAATAATAATATATTAACCAATCAGTTTTAGTTTGTGTTGAACTGTTCACTTGTTTTCACTTACAAAAATAGTCTCTTGCAATTGTACATCTATATGATAGAAGTGGGGTGGTCCTAATTGTTCAATCATGAGCAAAAGGCATTTGGGTTTATCGGTGTTTGGTAATTTTGTCTGTTGAAGACCATTTTGCTTTACACTTACCTGGGGCATAATTTCCATGGATAACTGTCATTGCCTCCTGTAGGAGTTGACTTAGGTGTCAGTATTTCTGCTGTTCTTTGTGTTAAAAACTATAGAGATGCCTGTACAAATGCAAATGTGTGGAATGTTATACTCAAAGGGAAACACAGAGTCCAAATCATACTTATATTTCATTATTGGAGTATCTGAAAGGTTGCTTAACTCCTAGGGAAAAATATACAATTAGTTACAATGTGTTAATGCAATTAAAAGACAAAGACATTGTTTGTATTTACTGCATTAAAATTATGTTAAGAGATTGAGCAGGTCTAGTTCACCAATGATATTAAACTTGATGCATAGTTACTTTTACTCAGAAATCTCTTTGAACTGTCTTTTCCTTTTGTTGTCAGTTACTATCAATCAAATAAACTTTTAAAAGCAAACTAGAAGAGAATTCTCAGGTCACCTCTACTTTCTCCACTCTCAAATGAAGTATATTTAAAGGACATGTGCTTTCACTGAGTGACTTAGTGTCTTTATATTAAATATAACTTCAAAATATGCCAGGCAATTGTGTAAGCATTGACTAGCTCACACTTTATTTGAGAAGTATGTGTACCTAATCTTATTCTTCTTTGATTAAGAATCTGACATTAGCATTTCAGAGACAAACTTGACATGGAAATATTTTTCTTAAGTTAGAAAAAGTAAATTTCAGTACAAAAAATGAGCTCTCACCTTGGGTAAAATAAAAATTGCAACAAGCATTCACTTTCAATGTTCTTTCTTCTTTAGTGAGTCAGTTTTCATTTAGTGATTTTAAATTTACCTGAAAGAAGCATTAAAGAAACATGTTTAGTCAGTTTAGATCAGCCAAGAATGTCTACGCATAATTTATAAAAGTATTGGTTGTCACATTTGCTGAAATAGAAATAAAGCTGTTGTTTATAATAAAACTAAGAGTTTTTTCCATATAATGCTTTTTTTTATTTTCATAAAAATTTAAATATAAGGCAGCATGATCACATCACAATTGATTTGGTAAATAGTCAAACATTTTATTAAAAAGTTTCATTTTATTAAAAGCTGCATCTTAAAATGACAACTATATTTGAAATAAATTAAATGAAAATATGTAATAGTAAAAGACGTCATTGTTTTCACTCTTATAATAAAGTACCAGGTGAATAGAAGCTTGCAGAATGCACTGTTCTAAAATGCAATATTTCTCACAGTAATTTTCTTAGTTGAACAGATAGTAATCTATAACGAATGTAATTTCAGTTTCTTTATGTAACTCTTAGTAGTATTAAGTTCACTTTCATCAACTTGTCTTTGACATTATTTAGTATATAGAAATATTAAGTAAACTACCACATAATACTGATTCCATTTAACTTGTTAAATGATCAGATTATAGGGGATTTTTATCTTTCTTAGCAAAAAAAAAATTCAGTAACTAATAAGTGATCACAAATAATTGTATTGGATAGATTAGTAATGTGAACTGCAGAAAAATATCTTGATACATAAAGATAAAGTGCAACATGGGAAAAGGTCATAAGATTTAAATTCTTGAATGAATATACTTTCTGCTAGGCCTTACTTTACTAACATAGTCCAGGACACAGATCCTGCCTATGCATGTAATGCATCTGCAGTATAAATATTTGTCACTTTTATTGACATGTTCTTTTTTTCCTTTGAGGTCTTAATGCACAATTTTAGTACATTTAAAGTTGACTTGTTCTTTTGTTTATATTTAATATTTAATCATTTGTAAGCTGCATAAGCTTAGAAATTGATTCTATTTAAAATGTTTACATATGTCCTTTATTGCAATCTATTAGTGAGTAGAAACTGAATGAGCTAAATTTCAAGTAACAATGTAAATAAAAATTGTATGATGCTCTACATGTTTTGTAAGTGTATCTGATATTAAAAAATTGAAAAATATTTATTCATTGACAATAACAAATAATATGTAATTAGAGAAGGGTTTATGATGTTACTAAGGGTTAAGATTTTTCTGCAATGGTATTTTTTAGCTTATTCAATCCAAGTATCTTCTTTTTTTAATATTTTATCTCAATCTTGAATAAGACTGTTTTATGCTTTTTTAATAAACTGACAAGGAATTAAATATTATTCATGTGCAGTAAGCCTACATAAAAATATTTTCAATTAAAAATGATAATGCTCTCAAATTCTGAAATTATTCACTTGACCTATCAGGCAGAATCACTGTGTATTTTTATGCATTATGTTAAATACTATATATTTAAGAACTGAGTTGTCATACATTTTAAATATTAACTATTAACATATTAATTTTGAATATCATTATATTGTTTGCTTTAATTATTAAAATTTCATCATCTTAACAAGAATGGTAGTCAAAGTGAGCCAAAAGATCTAAAAGAAACAATTAAACCGCAAAATAATACAGGGCATACAAGGTCTCAAAATTTACTACAGTTTTAGATCACCAGGAAAATTAATTTCAAAAATTATTGAAATTTAATACTTCCTTGACATGCAAAGATATGTTTATTTTAAAACAAAATATTAAACTTGGTATTTGTACATATTAATGTTGGAATAATTTAATAATTTATTTTACTTTAATGTTGCAGAAATGTTACCATAGAACAAAAAAAAGGAATGCATTTTATTATATTGAATTGTGCTCAGACTCTCTGGAGATAAATATTAACTGACTTATTTATATTTCCTCAAAATACCAATAAAAGAAAATGTTTTTGGTAATAATAAAGAATATTTGTTTTTCAATAAAACAACCTTTAGTGTCTTTTACTTTTAGAGTGTCTGTATCCTGGAAAATCTAAATTTCAGGAAAGAAAACGATTCTCCTAAATTTCATATTACTTGATATACGTATAATGTAATTGAAATTAATCTAGCAACCAAGATAGAGAATTTTTTCCTTTAATAATAAAGTTTTCAGACTGTAAAGTATACAATAGAATAAATCTTTATAGATGTATGACTTTCATGATCTTTGATTCAGTTTTGGTAATTTGTTGATTTCTTCTGTGCCCTCTGTTCTGTGAGAGTAAAGACTTTCAAAGTAGCTACTGATGATATGAATTTCAACTGGATCTGTGGTAGTTTCACCCTTTTCATTACATATTGCTTGTATTTGAGTTTTTTTCTTTCCTATTGTTGATGCAGTTAGCTATGAGCTAATCAATTTCATTTAATCTTGAAAGATTGAAAGATGGTTTGAAAACCATCTTTTTGATTTGTTAATTCTTGTACTGTTTTATTCATCTCAATAGCATTAATTTCTGCACTAATCTTTATACTTTCCTCCCATCACTGGGCTTTGGGTTTGGTTGGTTCTCCTTTTCCTAGACATATGAGGTACAGTGTGAGTGTTTATTTGTTCCAGTTCCTGTTTTCCTAATTTGTGCATTCCAGGCTACACATTTTCCTCTAAGAACTACTTTCATCATATCCAATAAATTCCTATAAACTATGTTTGAATTTTTATTGAATTGTAGACATTGTTTAATCTCCTGTTTAATTTACTCTATAACCCATTGGTTGCTGAGCATGGTGTTGTTCAATTTCCAAGTGTTTTTGGATTTTTTTTTAGCTTCTTTTTTCATTTATTTCAGTTTCATTGCACTGTTGTCAGATAATATGTATGTGATAATTTCTGTTTTCTTGCACATACTTAAGCATGACTTATGGATTATTATGAGGTCTATTTCAGGAAATAACCCATGTGCAGATGAAAAAGATATGTATTCAGCAGTGGTTTGGTGGTAAATTGTGTATATATCCAATAAGTTCATCTGTTCCAAGTTCTGGTTCAGTTCTCCTACTACTTTGCTATTTTTTTCTGTGCTTGACCTATCTTTTTGGGATAAGGGAATGTTAAAGTCTACTGTTAAGATTGTGGTATTGGATATTAGAGTAAGATTTCTCTTCATGTTGATTAAGATTTTTCTTATATATTTGGTGCTCACATGTATGGTGCATACATATTTGTGTTACCTGTTCCTCTTGAATTTTTGCCCTAACCAGTACATAGTGACCTCCTTTATTTCTTATGATCATTCTTGGTTTGAAGTTGAGACTGTCTGAGAACAGGGTTGCTTCCCCTGCTTTTTTCTGAGCTGCTGGTTTATGTAGTATTGTTTACCATCCTTTTACTTTTAGCCTATGAGTTTCTTTATGAGTTAAGAGTGTTTCTTGTATACATATTGTTGGATTTTTCTTCATGATCCGCTGTGCCAGCCTATTTCTTTTAATTGGTGAATTGAGGTCATTTATGTTGATGGCCATATTGAGATGTATTAAATTATGATTGATGTTTTACTTTCCTGCTGTTGTTTACCCCTTTTTCTCCTGTGATAATTGTATGTCCTATTTGATGGTTTCTTTCTGCTCTCATTCATGTAGTTCTGGTTATTTTAGTTGGCTTTGTCATCATGAAATTCTTTAGCTGTTCATTTTCATGGAAGTATTTCACTTCTCTATTAAACTTGAAAGACAGTTTTGCAGAGTATAGTAGTCTGGGGTGGAATTTGTTTTCAGAGAGGACTTGAAGTACTCTGTTCTGTGCTACTCTTGACTTTATGGTTTGTGTAGAGAAGTTGCCTGTAATTCTTACCCAAGGGATTATATGGTTAAGGTACTTGTAGCTTTGTTTTACAGAATTATAATTAGTAACACTAATAGTAGTTAGGGATATTTAGCATTCAACAAACATTTGTAACTAATGGATTCATATTTTAGACAGTAAAAGCAAGCATATGTCTATATAGCTAAGCAGATACTAAATTGGGAATTTTGCATTTGTTAGTTGCCCTAAGTTCTGTCTAATCACCTCCCCTTGATGTACCTGGGGTCTTACAGGCAGAGGAGTGCACCTGAGTTACCTTTTGCCCATACTCTGAGTCAAAAGAGAAAGAAGGAGCATGCTTTGATAGATCTGGGTCTAGCAAAGCATCTCAGCTTACTGGGTCCAGACTTGTGAAGTTTGAACTGCTTGTCCAGATGTGCCTGGCTTGTGTCTGACAGTTGTGCTCATCTTCTTCCTGATGCAACCCATGGAAGTGAACCCATTGTGTCCCTCTGGTGTGATGTTCAGCTCTTGGATTAGCTGGGTCACTCTGGCTCCTAACCTTTCTGCAGGGACTTCAGCTGCAGAGTTTCACAACAGGCAAGAGTGTGGGGCCCCATCTGGGAGTGCAGGAGTCTAGCGGGCACAGTGGAGCATGAGTTCTCCCACACATGTTGGGCCTAGGCTAGGTATGGAGGGGTCTGGAGAGCAGTACAGAATGTCTCACTCACAAGTTGGTCCTGGACTGGTTCTCGAGGGGTCTGGTGGGCTTAGAAAATGGAAGCTCTCACACTCACACACCTGGCCTGCACTGGTTCTGGAGGGGCCCAGAGATCAAAGCAGAAGGTCTCATGATCTTTAAACTAAATTGAAAATCAACTTTTCAGTTAATATTCAATCAAGAACTAGGTGGTATGGGCCAACCAGGTAGCTCAGCAGACTAAAATTTCAGCTTAGGCAGGGTGCAGATGCCAGGGAATTCAATTCCCAATGTGATGTGCTGGTCCAACCCCCAGTTCTTGCTGAGATGGCTACTGAGACTGGGCATGGTGGTGCATGCCTGTAATCTCAGTGCTTGAGAAGCTGAAAGCAGAAAAATCACTTTGAGTCCAATCTATGTAATGAGACCCTGTAGACCCTGTACTAAATACATAGAAAGAACTATGTGGAGAAATCTAATTCAGTTACTTGGTATGTATCATTAATAAAATCTTTATAAACAATATGTTGTAGAATGCAAAACATATAGCATACGGCATAATTATTTTTATTGAACAAACTACTAATTGATTAATAATTGATTTAAAACTTTTATTATGAGGAAAAAAGCTTTTATTATGCTATCATTTAGAAAAAGTTGTGAAAATTAGGTAATTCCTACATAAATTTCATTTCAAGTATTCACTGCTAGCATATTGCACAAATGTGGTACATTTCTGAAAACTAAGGAATGAAGAACTTAAGAAGACTCTGGGCAGTCCACAGGACTGTGCTGAGCTGCAATTGCTGTCATGCATCATTCAGGTGTAGAGTTTATGATGGAAGCAGTCCAACATTTTAAAAATTTAGGAAGACTCTGGGAAGTCTGTGGAATCCTGGTAAATCTGGCCACCATGCACAACGTGCACTGGAGCTTTGCTGAAAGTCAGACTTGGTGAATGCTACCCTGCTGCCCAGTGTGGTAAAGACCCTTAGTGACCAATGCCAGATCATTTTTGGAGCACTGCAGAGTCTGCTTGATTCTTGGGAACTTCAAAAATGTGAAAATGAAGGAAATGCAATGTCAATCCTCCAGGTCCCCCAAAAAAATCTGGGATCAAGGATGTAAAAGAACAGGGAAGTCACACACCTCAAATTTCTGCAATGGTAGAAAGTGAAGTAAAGAAATAATTCTATCAGGCTATTGAACAAATCAAATCAGAAATAATCTCTCAAGTCAAATAAAGAAATGACAATAGTCATAAAAGAATTACTCAGCATAGCTAAAGAAAATACAGATTCTTAAAAATTAGATAAGAATAGAACAATGGTGGAAGCACTGAATGAACAATGCAGGAAATAATTAGAATGCATAAAATAGATTGTAACAAATAACCAGGAAATTAAGAATTCCACTGCAAGCAGGCATGCCACCTGAACAAAACTGAAGATAGACTTGCAGATCTCAAAGACACTGGTGCAGCTACTGAATGAAAAAATTTCTTTTAAAACAAACAAGGAACAAGGAAACAACAATTCAGCAGCTACAAGGCAATGTAAAGAAAAGTAACATAGGAATAATAGGTGCTGGTGAAATAGCAGGAGAAAAGACCAAACATCACCAAAGAAATAATAACAGTAAACAAAACTTGTGAAGGAATGGACTTGGTAGACCTTTACAGAATGTTTCATCCAACAACAACAGAATACACATTCTGCTCAGCAGCATATTCTCCATAATAGACCATATACTAACACACATAGCTTGCTTAATAAAATGCAAAGAAATGAAACTATCCATGCACTATTTGACCATAGTGCGATAAAACTGGAAATTACTGAAAAAAAATTACAAAAACACCATAAACACAAGGAAATTAAATAAGAACCTCATAAAGAAAGTGGTTCACACATGAAATTAAAAAAGAAATTAGAAAAATATTTATAATCAAAGGAAAATGCAGAAACAACTTATAGGCATGTATGGGATACAAAAAAGCTATCTGAGGAGGAAAATTTATATCTGTAAATTTGTACATTAGGGAAAAAAGAACAAAGCAAAATAAACAATCTTAAGCTCCTTTTGAAGTTCTAGAAAAAGACAAGCATGTCAAGCTCAAAGCCCAAAGAAGGCAGGAAATTATAAACATTAGAATAGAAATTAATGCAATCAAAACAATATAATGAATAAAAGAGTTGGCTATTTGAAAGAATAAATAAAGTTGATAAAGCCCTGGCCATCTTTATTATAAAGGAAAGAACTGAGCTGGGGAGATAGGTCAGCAGAATATGAACTGCCTTAGAAAGTGCAAGGGCCAGAGTTCAGTCCCTGGTTCCACAAAAAAAAAAAAAAAAAAAAAAAAAAAGAGAGATGATTCAGTGAAATGAGTGCTTCCCTCTCAAGCACAAGGACCTGAGTTCAATCCTCGCTTCCGTCAAAAAAAAAAGGGAAGAACAAAATCAAATTCATAAAAGAAGGAATGAAAAGAGTGAAACACTGCAAAACATGTAGAAATTCTAAAGATCATTAATACTTACTACTAAAATCTTTATTATCAGTTTCCTAGATACATGTGCAAAGGCAAAGCTGAGTCAAGAATATAGTGAGTTCTGAAAATTATGGACTACTAAAGTATATTGGATTATTTTGCTGAATGTATGCACCTCCAATACTTAAGTGGCAAGGGAATACCCATCTCTGACAAAACTAAACAAAAAGGGGATATAAATGAAGGACCATTTTGTATTTGTATATACAAAATAGGATAGATATACATCTACTTTCTCTTAATGCAATGAGAAAAAAGATTTATACTAATAGTGTTTGGACAGGATATCATGCCTCCATCTTGTACAATAAATAACCATTATGAAGACAAAAATGTGCAAAGTATTAATTATTGAAATTATCCTATTAATCACTTATCAAACAGTTTTGTTGCTATTTGTTTCTCAATACAATTAATTAAAAATGAACAACCAAATAGCAGAAAACAAACTTGAAAATAAAACAAAAGATCATACCAAGAAAGAAAACCCCAGGTCCTAATGGAATTTATAGCTGAAATATTAGAAAAATTTAAAGAATATATAATGTCAACTTTTCCCAAAGTCTTCAGTGAAATTGAAAAGAAAGTAATTCTCCCTAACTCAATACTACTGGAAAGTATTACTCTGATGCCAAAGCCAGGGAAAGATCCAAATGAAAAAGAGTGTTGCAGGCCAATTTTTGATGCATAAAAGTGTAAAAATCCTTAATAAAATACTAGCAAAAAGAATGAAGCAAATCATCAAAAAAATTATACACCATGAACAACTAGCATTTATTCTGAGAATATGAGGATATTTCAACATGCAAAAATCCATGTGTAATAGACCACATCCATAGAGCTAAGGGGGGGGGGACAAGATCATCTTAATAAATGCAGAAAAAGCTTTTGACAAAGTCCAACACTCATTTATGAAAAGAACCTACAGAAAATCATAATAGATTTTTTTATATTCCAACCTTATACAAGCCATCCATGAGAGAGAGACAACAGACAGCATCATACTAAATGTGCAAAAATTGAAAATTCACTTTATTTTATTTTATTTTTTTCAGAGGCAGGGATTGAACCCAGGCTCTGGCACTTTCCAGGGAAGCACTTATTCCACTGAGCCATTTCCCTGGCCCCAGCAGTCACTTTAAAATCAGAAACAAAACAACGATGTCCACAGTCTCTATTCCTATCCAATATAGTTCTGGAAATGTTACACAGAGCAATTACACAAAAGAGATAATTAAAAAGTATAAGGATTGGAAGGGCTGGCCCAGTAGCTCAGAGGATTAAAGCCCCTTCAAATAGGCACAGTGTTTGGAAAATAATCACCTGGCCTGCTGTGCTGGCCCTGTTCCCAGGGTACACTGGGCTGGCAATTAAGACGGGGTATGGTGCCACATGCCTATAATCCCAGCTCTTGGGAGGTTGTAAACATGTGGGTCACTGTGAGCGCAATCTAGTAATGAGACCCTGAATACCCTGTAGACACTTCCCTAAAACTACTTAAAAAATAAAGAATAACTATTGGAAAAGACAAAGTGAAATTATTACTCACAGGTGACATGAGCATCTATGTAGAACACTCCAATAACTCCACCAAAATTCTTGTTGATTTAAAACCCAAATTCAGTAGTATAGCTGGATACAAAATCAACAATCAAAAATCAATAGCAGTTGTGTACACAGATAATGAATTCACCAAACAAAAATTAGAGAAACTACACTTTAAAGTAACGTTAAAAAACAACAACAACAACAAAACAGAAGTGCTTAGGAATTAATCTCATAAAGGAAAAAGGTTCTGAAACTCCAGGGGAAGAACTTCAAAAAGTCAAAAACAGGGTTCTCATTTTTTTTGAACAGATTTTATACTTCAAATGAAATCTCTATAAGTATTAAAAGAAAATAATACCTGATCTGAAATTATGCTATAAAGCTACTGTGATAAAGTCAACATAGTACTGGCATAAAAACAGACGTGAGGATCAATAGAACAGATTAGAAGATGAAGATACAACTGCAAACATACTCAGCCACTTTAATTTTTTTACAGGGGCCATCAAGTTGACTGGAAGAAACATAGCCTCTAATAAGTGATGCTGGAAAAACCGAGATTACACATGACAAAAGCTAATTCTTCCCCCTAAACCATTCCCCTTCCGTGTATTTTTCCACAAGGACTGTTAACCTCATACCACAGCAATATATGTGCAAATATTTTTTTTGTAATAATGCAATCTGTCATAGCTAATCCTTGGAAACAACCCAAACACCCATCAACGCAACAACTAAGTACCCTTCACCATGTACTGAACTACAGAAAAGATGGATCAAAGTTTCAAATATGAAAACATGAACACTACATCTTCTTGAGAAAAATATAGGCAGAAATCTTAAAGATAGGGGCAGATAGAGTTCATGGTAAAAGCCAAACTCCAGGGGAAATACTTCAAAGACTCAACAGGGTTCTCATTTTGTTGAACAGATTTTACAGGTCAAATGAAATCTCTCTAAGTATTAAAAAATAATTGAAAAACTAGGAAAAATTGTACCTGACTATCCCTCTGATTAATGTCTTCTATCTGAAACATACAAAAAGTTTTTAGAAATCTTCCCCCAAAATTCAAAGAACTGATCCAAAAATGGACAACTGAGGTGAATATGTACTTTTCAGCTGAAGAAATGCAAATGGCAAGTAAACATATGAAAATTTGTTCAACATCACTGGACGTTTGAGAAAGGCAAATTAAAACAAGATTGAAATTCTGTCTTGCCCCCGAAAGAATAGCTAATATTAAGAAGTCAGCCAGGAAGAGGCTGTGGAGAAAAGCCTCTGCACTGTTGGTGGGAGTGCACATTGGTACAACCACTACTGAAATCAGTGTGGTGGAGACTCCTTATAAAGCTAGTGTTAGAGAGCACATTCAAGCCAGCTATTCCCTTTCCATGTATTTTTCCACAAGGACTGATAACCTAATACCACAGCAATGTATGTGCGAACACTTTTTATAGTAATGCAATTTGCCGTAGCTAAATCTTGGAAATAACCCGAATACCCATCAACTAATGTGTGTATAAAGAAGCTGTGGTATTTTTACACAATGGAGTATTATTCAGTTATAAAAAGAATGTTTTTAAGGTTTTTTAGCACATAGATGCAAATATACTCAGACACACATGTACAAAAATTGTATTGTCACATTAGAGTGAAAACCTGAAAGAGGAAATAAATCTGAATGGAACAATAGATACTGGGAAAAGGGAATGAACCTATTCAAAGGGCAGGAATTCCTGAGTTGGGGATAAGGACAGGAAAGGGTGTGGGGGAAAGAGATAAATCTATGTATGTAAGCAGGTTGGTTTGTACAACCGTGCTATGGATTTCTGCTAGACTATGGGAAGTAGTAATTAATGCTTAATTCATTTTGCCTCCTTTTTTTCAATTCTTTGGTCTTTTTCTCGTCTTAATTTCTTATATATTTCTCTTTTTGTGTTCTTCTTCCAATTTTGAAAGTACACACCTCATAATAACAATAACTAGTTGGAAGACAATGCTACACCTTACAACAAATACTGTGAAATTCATATTTTAAGTGAAATTCTTTATCACCTGTATTAAACTTGCATTACAGTATATATATATATATATATATATATATATATATATATATATATATATATATATATATATATGCCTGGCAGACTTCTCCAGAACCAACCCTGTCCTGGCGTGTGAGTGAGACCAGCAGCCCTCCTCTCAGGACCCCTCCAGACCCAACCCAGGACTGGCACATTAGCCTGGTGTGAAACTCCAACTGAAGTCCCTGCACAGAGGTTAGGGCCAAGAACCAACGACCTACTCCAGAAGCAGAACATCTTTTGACAGGGGCCCTGTGGATTCACTTCCAGGGACTGCAGCAGGAAGTTGCTGGCATAGCAGCCAGACCAAAGCCAGGCACATAAGGATGAGTTCAAAGTTTGAAGATCTGTACCAGATAAACAGACACTTTGATAGGCCAAGTTCTAAGAATTAACTCTCCTTCTTTCTCTATTGACTGAGAACAGGGGCAAAAAATAACCAGGATAAATTAGTCTTCTGGGAGACCCCAGGTACATAAAATGGAGATCAGACAGAACTTAAGGCAACTAACTGAAATACAAATTCACAATTGGATATCTGCTTAACTATACAGACATAATGCTTGCTCTCACTATCTAAAATGCAAATTCATTCGTTACAAAAGTTTGTCAATTGTTAATATCACTATCCATTAGTAGTGTTCCTAATTGTAGTTGTGGAAATACAAAACTATAACTGCCTTAAGCATATAATCTCTCTTGAGCAAGAATTTCAGTAGGTGCTAACATTATAACTGCCTAAAAACTCTACAGCAAAGATCAGAAGACAGTGCTACACAAAATGAAAAAAGAGAAGGAGGAAAATACAATCTCAGGGCAAGAGCCTACTCACAGAGAATGCAGGAGATAATAGCAGAGAAGAGACTGGGAATAACACAGCTGAAATCTCTGATTTGATTACATCTGAAGTAAAGAAACAACTGCAAAAAAAATATAGAGGAAATCATACCATAAGTAATCTCTGAAGTAAAACAAAAAGGACAAGTATAATGAAAGAATTGATAACTGCTTCTAAAGAAGACAATGATAAAAATTAGAGGAGAACAGAAAATGATAGAATTCTGGAATGAGCAATACAGGAAAGAAATAGATCGCATGAAGAAGAGTTAAGTAGATATAGAGAAACTTAAAATCTCAATCATGAGCTGGCAGAACAGCTTGAATGAAAATGAAGAGAATTTGAGATCTTGACGACAAGAGTGCATCTCATGAAAAGGTAAGAAAAAATCACTGAAAAACAAATGGAATGAGGACTTTCCAAATAATTCAGTGGATTAAAGCAACTGCAAGTAGGAGTAGGGGCTGTGGATTTGATCCCCTGGCTTTCCAAGCCAACCTCGCATACATTGTGCCCAGAGACTAATTGAGACTGGGTTTGGTGGTGCATGCCTATAATTTCACCTCTTGAGAGGTTGTGCAAACATGTGTACGCATATATCACCATGATATGATGTTGTCACATTCTCTGGGAAAATTTCAAGTAGGGGGAGAGCTGGTTTGAATGGGATTTCCAGTCATAGTTATTTAAGGAGTCTCCACAATGATTTCCATAATAGTTGCACCTAAACAGGAGAATCGTTATTAGTCTGAACTAGCTTGAAACACCCTGTAGACAATTCCATTAAAATTACAAAGAAAAACAAACAAAACAATGAGGATGCAGAAAAAATAATTCAAAATCTGCAAGATGATGTAAACATGAACAACATGATACTAATCATGATCAATGAGAAAAAGGTCAATACAAATGTTATAAAAAGAATGTGGGCAGAAGTAGTACCAGAACACCTCCAAAATATGAGAAAATAATGTGATATTCAGGTAACCAAAGCATATGAACTATAGATAACATCAACCCTTGTGCTGGGAAGATGGCTCAGTAGAATAAGCACTTCCTTAGCAAGCACAAGAGGCTGAGTTCAATCCCTGGATCACCCGCAGTCACTTCACCCACCAAAAGCAAAATAAATAAATAAATAACATAAACCCAATTAAAAACACACTCAGACATATAATAGTTAAGATCTCAGAAATCCAGCTCAAGAAAATTAAACTAAAAGCAACCAGAGAAAAGAATAATTGTGGGCTTCTCATCAATAACCATCAAATCAAGAAGAGCATGGTGCAGAGAACTTCATGTCCACTATGAAAACAAATTCCATCCCAGACTACTATACCCTTCAATACTCTTTTCGAAGTTTGAGAAGTGAAATACTTCCATGACAAAGAACAATTAAAGAATTTCATGATGATAAAGGCAACCCTACACAGACTACTAAAACATATGCTAGAGAGGGAACAAAATAATCAGAAATCCACAAATGAGTACAGAACGAACCCACCAAACACAGGAGAGAAAGGGGTAAACAAGAACAGGTAAATAACACGGCAATCTTAAGTCATTACATCTCAATTATAGTCATCAATGAAATGGACTCAATTCACCAATTATAAGAAATGCACTGAAACACCGGATTAGGAAGCAAAATCCAACAACATAATATATACAAGAAACACACTTAACTCATAAAGAAATTCATAAGCTCAATGTCAAAGTATAGAAAGCCATATTACATGATCCATGATCTTGGAAAAAAAGCAGGGGTAGCAATCCTTTCTGCAGACAGTCTCAATTTCAAACCAAGAATGATCAAACAAAATAAAGAAAGCCACTACGTACTGTTTAGGGGAAAAATCCAAGAGGAAGAGCTAACACTTATAAATATATATGCACCAAACACAGGAATATCCAACTACATAACACAAATCTTAATTGACATGAAAAATGTAACATCCAATGCCACAATCTTAACAAGAACAAGAGAGTTTAAAACTCCTTATCCCAACAAGATACATAAAACAGACAAAATTTAGCAACGAAGTAGGAGAACTTTACCAGAACTTGGAACAAATGACTTTAATGGGCATATACAGCTGAATGCATATTTTTTTCTAGCTGCATGTGGGACTTTTGCTAAAAAAGACCACATATTAGTTCATAGTTCATTTTTAAGTATATGCAAGAAAACAGAAATCATATCATGCATATTATGTGACCGCAGTGCAATGAAACTGGAAAAAATGAGAAAAGAAACCAGAACAACCCAATAAATATCTGGCAATTAAATAAAACCCTCCAAAGCAACCAATCAGCCAGAGATCAAATTAAACAAGAAATTAAACAATATCTACAATTCAATAAAATTTAATCACAACTTATCAGAATTCATGGGATGCAATGAAAACGGTTCTTACTCACAAGGGGAATAAATAAATACCCTTATCCTGTATTGCAAACGTCTAGAAAAGGAAGAGCAAACCAAAAGCAAAAGACAGGAGCAAATAATAAAGATTAGAATAGAATTTAATTCAATGGAGATGAAGAAAAAAATTC
This sequence comes from Ctenomys sociabilis, assembly GCA_004027165.1. Taxonomy (NCBI): domain Eukaryota; kingdom Metazoa; phylum Chordata; class Mammalia; order Rodentia; family Ctenomyidae; genus Ctenomys; species Ctenomys sociabilis. Next base: position 47,858 of record PVKA01012327.1, read on the forward strand.
AAAAACGTAATGAATAAAAATCTGGGTCCTTGAGAGATTAAATAAAATTAATAAACCACTAGTTGTCCTCATCAAAAATAGGAAAGAAAAAGCTCAAATACAAGCAATAAGAAATGAAAGGGTGAAATTACTACAGACCTCGTGGAAATTTAGAAGATCATTAATAGTTACTTTGAGAATCTTTACTCTCCCAGAATAGAAGATACAGAAGAAATGGACAGATACCTAGAAAGGTACAAATTACCGAAACTCAATCAAGAAGATGTAAGAACTCCTAACAATCCAATAACAGACAATGAGCTACAAAATGTAATGAAAAACCTACCAACAAAGGAAAGTTCAGCTTCTGATGGATTCTTTTTTTTTTTTTCATCCACAGGGGATACCAGAGATTGAACTCAGGACCATGTGCTTGCCAGGCAAGCGCTCATTCTACTGAGGTGTCTCCCCAGCGCAGTTCCTGATGGATTAACGCTGAATTTTATAAGAATTGTACAGAAGGTATAATCCTAATACTCCTCAAATCAATGAAATTGAAAGGAAACAAACGTTCCAAAATCATTCCTGGAGGCAAGTATACTGATAAGAAAACAAGGAAAAGACATAACTAAAAAAGAGAACAGACAAATCTCCCTTATGAACATAGTTGCAAAAGTCCTCAATAATATCCTAGCAAATGCTGGAAAAAACTGGCTCTCTGTGTGCCAAAAACTAAAACTTGACCCAAGTCTATCAGCAAGTAGTAAACTGAAGTCAAAATGGATTAAAGATCTAAACAGTACAATAAAATCACTGAATCTCCTGAAAAAGAAAGTGGGTAGAAAATTTGAGTATACAGACCCCCAAATTTGGAAAGAAACCTAAGCAATAAGCACTCAGAAAAAAGTCTTCTATTTAAAAGTTACAAAGAAGTAAAAAACATTAGTTCCCCATAAGTTAAAAACCTAAACCAAAAATGGCCATCTGAGTTGAATACAATTTTCAGAGGAAAAAATACAAGAAAAAATAAATACATGCAAAAATGCTCCCTATCAGTAGCCATCTATGAAATGTGAATTATTCCAACACTGAGATAACATCTCAGCCCAGAAAAAATGGCTATCATAAAAAAATAAACCAAAAACACATATTGCAGAGACTGTGGGGTAAAAGGAACCCTTCTCCACTGCTGGTGCCAATGTAGACTGGTGCAACCACTATGGAAATCAGTGTGGAGACTCCTTAAAAAACTAGGAATGGAAATCCCATTCAAAACATCTATCCCCCTACAGGGAATTTTCCCAAAAGAACTGAAAATATCATATCATAGTGATATATGTGTGCCTATGTTTCTAGCAGCACAATTTGTGATAGCGAAGTCTTAGAACCAACCAAGATGTGAATCACAAGAGGAGGAGTTGAAAAAGATGTGGTATATTTATACAATGGTGTATTACTCAGCTCTAAAGAATGATAAGCTCAAATCCTTCATATATATGTGGATGCAACTTGAAGATGTACTCAAGTACATCAGTGAAACAAACTATACCCACATGTGTAACTATGATATAGTCTCCCTGGATGAAAAAGTGAAAAGAAGAAATAAAATTTGAAATATAAAGCGCAATCAAATGGAAAGTGAGAACTTCAGGAATAAACATTGAAGAGAAGGCAAGGAGAAAAGGCAAGAAACATGTCAGGGACAAAACCATGCATTTATATATGCACAGTGGTTAAGGCAATGGTCCTGAGAATCTCCATCCAGGTTTTTGAAACAAACAGCTATTGGTAGGATTCTCACCCTGACTCAATATATATGCTGACACCTATGAACTGAGCAACTGCATTGAAGATTGCAATATGTAATACGAGGGCCATGTTGGAATGCTTATCTTTCTGTTCTTAATACATACTGCTTCTAATATTATATCAATTACTGCCATACTCTCTCTCAAGTAAATATTTATTTTAAAAAGGCAATAAAAGAAGAGACAAGAAAAAAATATCATGAGACTGTCCTGCTACAATGTTGTATATGGTTATATTTCTAAATTTCTTTGTAAAAATGTCATTGTTGGTGCTTATCTTTATTTCTTCATATTCTATAGGCATGTAAAGTTTAGCATATTAATGATTATTGGAAAATACATATCCCATGTTATGCCTAAGGTATTTGATATTCTGTCAGAAAGCAATGTTAAGCTCAGATGCCTATATTGTAGAGTAAAAATGTCACTAAGCTTTTCTTCTGGATGGTTAACAACTTAAGTTTGCAGACCAAAAATTAGAGAAAAAGAAGGTCTGAAAGGACAGTCAACATTTTGGCCCTGGGTCTTCAAGGTCAGTGAGTACTCAGGACATAAGAATTTATACTTTAACATCTTGTAACTTAGATGAGTCCCAAATTTTCTATTTAAAGAGATTATGGGGTCAGAGATGAAAGTGATCGATAATGTGTGCATAAAGAGAGTGATCTGGAGAGAAATTGTTCTCTCAGGCTTTCAAAAAGAGCAAATTGGTCAAGCAATTACCATGACTTCTCCATATGGCTGACAGTAACAAAAGATATACAAACTGATGTACAGGGATTCAGGCTAAATCCTGAGGAAATTTGACTGAACTTTCCAGATACAAAAGTTATATTTTTTTGTTTTAAAGGTCTTGCTTTATCTTGGTCTTATCCATCCAGCAGAAAAGTATAAACAAGAGGTATAAAAAGTAATGCCTTATTAATATATGGCAATATGCTGAGCTGTAAAAGGCTCAAGTCAACAAATTTGTTCATTGCCACTTATTCTGAAGATAACCCACTATTAAGGACTACTGGACTATATATTGGATTATTTTCCTGAATTCACACACCTACAATATTTCAATAACAATTGAGTACCCATCTCTGGCAAAACTAAACAAAAAGGGGATATAAATGAAGAACAATTTTGAAGCAAATATATACATGTAATATGCATAACAGGATAGATATACAGTTACTTTCTCTTAGTTCAATGAGAACAAAAATTTGTTCTAATAGTATTACAACAAGCTAACACTTTCCTTTAATATCATCCTTTTTTATTTTAAGGGAAAACATAAGAGAATTTGAAAATAAAATTATAGGTATATATTCAAAATAGTTAGGATAGATATATAGCTACTTTCTTAATTCAATGAATAGAAATATTTTTAGTAATAGTGCTTATGGACAGGATATCATGTCTGCATGTTATACTATGAGTAACTACAACAAAGACAAGAATATGCAATGTTAATTATTATTAACTGTCCTACTAATTAATTATTAACTATTAATTATTATTAACTGTCCTACTTAAACATTGTAACTGTACTGCTAATCTGTTTTGAAACCAACTCATTGCTATTTTGGATTTTTTTCTTTTTGTGGAGTCAGGGTTTGAACTCAGACTCTTGTGCTTGCCAGGGAAGTGCGTATTCCACTGAGCCATCTCCTTGACCCTGAATAAAATTATTTAAAAAATGAAGTTAAAAAATAATACAAATAAATAAAGAAATAATATATAGCCAGTGCACATCTTATTCAGATATTCAAAATTTAGATATAATCATAAAGGAAACATAAACTTTTTGTATCAAAAGCATAAACTTATTTTCATTACAATAAGCATCAGTCAAACATAAATTGAAAAATATATTTTCCAAATAATGACCTAAATACTTAAAAAATGCCAATAACATTCAAAGACTAAGAATGTCCACAAAATTGAAAAATTTTGAAAATTATATATACATCCTGGAATCCTGCATTACTACAGCACAGAGTCATCAATAGGAGAGTTATTTGCATAATTTTCATGTAAACAGAATTTAACTAATAAGATTATGTCATTATTTTCTTGTTCATTAGCAGTATGCTATAGCTGTATAAGAAAATCAATGGATATGAGACTATGTAACACTTTTGCAACTTTTCATTAGATTATCAATCATAACTCAAATTTGTATAATGCTAATCAAATTTAGAAGTCCATGAAATTCCCAAATTAGAGAAATAATCTGTAGACAACACATTTTTGGGATTAATTCTACCTCTCCTTTAAAATAATTACTCAAGGGCTGGTTACAAAGCTCAGCACACTGAACACCTGCATAGGCAAGCATAGGGACTGGGGCTGGTCCTGCATCCCATGTCAGCCCTGTACCCTAGACACACTGTGCCCGGACAGGTTCCTGTCGTGGTGGCACACGCTTGTAACCCTATTCCTGGGGAGGGTCATTACGAGTCCAAACTGTGCAGTGAGACACTGTACAAGATGCATTAATAATGAAATAATAAAATAATTACCCATTGTATATATCAGTAATGCCAAATAAGTGTTCTCCACTGAACAGGGTAGTGACTTCTGAAATGTGGTGGACAATGCCTGATAGAGACACAGAGATTTTCAGATATTATTTGGGATCGAAACTTTCAAAGATGAGATAGTATTTATATCTCATTCTGATCTTCTAAAAATGTTCAGTAGAGTTTATTAGACATGCATGTCATGTGATATTGCAGAAGATTAAGTACAGGTGCAGAAATAAAAATCTAGATATATTCTATCTATACTGTTCTAAAGAGATTTGACAAAAATGAGTTAATTCTTCTACTTTTTATTTACTTGTAAATTGTGTTACAGTTATTTTGACACAATAATATTTGGTTAGTTTTCAATTAGTTCATTACAGCTACTTTAAGAAAATAAATTGTTTCAAATTGTTTAGTTTCAATTTTTAATCTCATGAATGTTGGTTTAAAAAATTTGTCTAGAGGAAAGCCTTTTGGAAATAGTTACAAATGTGTTTAAAAACTCCAAGGAGTCCTGAAACAAGCGTGTTTGTGAATTGCTGAAATAACTCCTGGTATACATTTGACGGGAAGATCTAATCTGAGCTGTGCATAACAATCATCTTTGAAACTACTGAAACACTGTCACATAAAAGTAACTGGGAAACAACAGTTAATGCATTTGTACTGCTACCTTCACTGGAGTTACTCAAAATTTAAGATATAGGCATGAATTATTTCTGCTTTTTTCTTGGGAGGCTGTAACCAGACAGATCACTATGAGTCCAATCTAGTAGTAAGACCCTGAACACCTGTAGACCCTTTCCTAAAATACAAAATAAAATAAAATAAAATAGAATAAAATAAAATAAGATAAAATAAAAATACTGAATAGCGTAAAATAAAACAAATAAGTAAATATCTGCAAAATTTCTGCTTAGGCAAGCACAAGGACGGGGGTTCAATACAATGGGTATTGTGGTTTAGCATTACTCATCATAGTCTTTAAAATGCTTCATATAATTCTACTAGATGTGCAAGATTGTAAATTCTTGGGCTTTGAGTCTATAGGTATTCATTTTTTACTTTTTATTTCTATTTGTGAATGATAAACAGATTATGGTGCTCTTATACCCTAAACATATTGAAAACGAACACCAATTAAGATTTCATCCTCTTTATCACTCATAACTATGCATAAGATATGTACATAACAATTTTAAAATATACCACAAAATATATGGTACAAGAATTTGAGTGAATAAATGAACGTTCCTAAAGAAGGCATAGTTTAAACACTGATGATGGTTTAGGATAACAGCAATAGTTATGAGAAAGATTCATGAGATAGAAAATGTACTCAGCACCTGAGGATAATGGAAATCACAGTAGAGAGCGTAATACCTCAACACAATTGTGTTGGATAATGCTTGATAGGTTGGATCAACTTGAGCAAGTGCAAGGATTGCTCCTTAATAATATCTATATTACTTCTAAAATATAAAATGTTCCAAAGTTGGATCATTCATATTTTTATTACAGGATTTATGCCACTTGGGAAAAAAGTGAAAATCAGCTTCAAATATTTTTGTTTTATAAAGAAAATGAAAGCTAAGTTGTATGATATAAATTTAAATGAAGTATATGTTATGCTGGTCTCACCCCTGTGGCACGCAGAGAGGCGATTGAGACTGGGTGTGGTGCATGTGTCTGCAATGCCAGCTCTTAGGAGGCTGAACACAGGTGGATCACTAAGAGTCTGATCTACATAGTGATGCCCTGTAGACTGTGTAGACCCTGTACTATACAAAAATAAATAAATAAATACTTTGAATATTTATTACACTATGAGTTAATCATTGAACATACCTTATTATGAAAAAAGGGAAGATTTAATTAGTCCACCGTTTGTAGAGGTTTCAGTTCATAGTAAGTTGATGCTATGGCAGGATGGCATGGCAGAAGGGCAGAACAGAAGAGAAACAATTCATGATAGACAGAACCCAGGAAGGTAGCAAAGTAGTGAAGGACCATGCAGCAAGAAATAAGTGACCAAAAAAAAAAAAAAAAAAAAAAAAAAAAAAAAAAAAAAAAAAAAAAAAAAAAAAAAAAACGCCGGGCGTGGTGGCACAGGCCTGTAATCCCAGCACTCGGGAGGCTGAGGCAGGAGGATTGTTGTGAGTTCGAGACCAGCCTGAGCTACAAAGTGAGCGTAAGGCCAGCCTTAACTGCATAGTGAGACCCTGTCTCAAAAAGACAAAAAAAAAAAAAAAAAGAAATAAGTGACCATCGTATTCTTCTCCGCATAGCTTATGAAGATACGTCTTAGGCAGGAAAACACTCACAGCCAGGGTGCATAATCTTAATTGCAGCATCACATCATGAATCAATCCTAGCATCACATCCTGGATCCCAGCATTACACATCCAAATTCAGCCTCCACTGAAAAACCCTAGTTAAAAAATGCTTTTTAAAAGAAAAGTATATCTGGGAAAAGGAGATAGGTTGATGATCTAATCATCTGTCTGACAAGCCTGAGGTTCCAGGTTTGATCCCCAGTACCACATGACATGCTGGCTACCAAATCAGGTTTGGTGGCGGATGTCTGAAATCCTGGCACTGGGGAGGCTGAGACAAGACAATCACTAGGAGTATGAACTGTGTAATGAGACCCTATATCAAAAAAAAAAAGTGTGCCTATTTAGAGCTATTAAAATTGCAGTATTGTTAGTCTTATAGGAGAACTGTGAAACTATTACATTGTTGAAGTGAATATATTAAATATTTTAAAGTTAATATTCTGTGTAATATTACAAATTCATTGAATAAGCAATCTTCCCAGATTGCTACTAATGCATCTGGAATCCTGCTATTCATCACATTCTGTAATATTTTCCATATGTCCTTTATATTCATCTGTGAACAAATTAAAGGCGTCATCATTGTCTCTTTTATACCTAAGTCAAAGACAGAATGTGTGCAGAAATCTTGCTCTTTGTCAATAAAGGCAACTTCACAAGTGAAAAAATACTTGTTATTCTCATAAGTAAATATCATTTTACCTTGTTTTCCTTGATATTGACTCTTTTGAGGAATGCTAGTCCAGTATTTGAATGTCCCTTATTTTTTTTCTGATTTCTTATTCTTAGTAAATCATTGCTATGTCTTCTTGGAGAATTTTTCTGTTATTTACAGGTATAAAAAAAATGGTCAAGTCTTAGGAAAATGAGAAAATTTCCCTAATGATGTGATAGCTATTTAGAAGCCAAGATAAGTCACTAATGTCAACATTTGTGAAATGAGAGATAAGATTGAAATTAATACTCATTTTCAGCAGGTTATTATGACATCATATGAAGTGTCAGGAAGAATAAGTAGGACAAAATCATACATTTGTAGGAATTTGCTCCTTTCAAAGCTTGTTATATCAAGATTGAAAAATAATCTTTAGAATTTTTGAAAGCAAATTGTAACTGGGTTCTTTCAGTACAAGCTTGGAAATCACCTGGAGAGAAAATAATGATAGCAAGAATAAAGTCATGGTATTTCTGCATAGCATTATGGCTTTGAACTTTTTAATTATTTATTATGCATTTATTTTTACTTAGCAAGTAAAATAGAAACATTTATCATGTACAATTTGGTCTTTCTGTGTAGAGGATCTACAGTGAGCTAAGACACGTTTTACTTTGCACACGTTTTTCCCCACATCTTCCTATTTGAGTGAGAAAACTCAAAATACCCTCTTTTAGTGATGTTTAAGAAAAGCATAAGATATTACCCAAATGCTCATCATATTGTACCATAGGCCTGCTCCAGCACTCACAGATTAGTGAGTATCACATTGACGGAAATTGCAGTAGATCTGTAAGATAAGAGCTAGCACTATTTTCAACTGACAGCTGAAAAAAGACGAGGGATTTATAGAGTAAGTTTACAGTGCTTATTAGGAAGTTGAAGAACTAAGTATTCCACTGTACTTAGGATACCCCTAAAGACCTCAATGGTTTCTGATCTCTTAAGAATACTAATATAATCCTACTTAAAAAAAAACATGAGATATTACTGAATAGATGAAACAATGCAGATATATTCCTTTCCATTTTGAAATATTGATTATATTATTATTGTTCCTTGACATAAAAAGGATGTTTTCACTAGATATACATGAATTTCTTAATATTAAAAGAATAATATCAAATTATTTTTTTATTTTAAATATAGAACAGTACATTTTCAGAGGACCAGTGTCATAAGCACCTGCTTGCAAAGTCCAAGTTCTTGAGTTCAATTTCTGGTACAGAAACAAAACAGAGCAAAACAAAAAATACATTTTCTATACTTCTATCTCCTGAAAAATTATGCCCATATAATTTTATCAATGTTATATATGCTAACCAGATTTATCTTATTAAATATATTGGCTTGCTAAGCTTTTTCTACACCATTTAACAAGATAATCAACAAAATTCATTTATTGACTCATGAATTTGCAAGTTTAAGATCAGTTGAAAGCCACTGTTTCTGTTCCAAATGAGCCCAGGGGGTGGCTCATAGGCCTGGTTTGGGGAATTACTGGAATGTTCAGTCAGTCACCATCCTGGCACTAAATATGTCATGAGAAGGGAAGACCAGGGACGCTTTTACAGAAAAATATTGAGTCACATTCTTGTAACTAGCAATCAACCAACTTTGTGCTATGTTACTTACTACACAGAGAATTCTATACTTTGAGTCCTTCTATTTGTAACAATTACCTTGACTTCCTCAGTAATCTGTGTGTTTATGAAAAATATGAGCAAGGTTAACTAACTTATTGCTTGTATTTTTTCACCCACTTGCATATTCAACACAGCCACTAAGTTAAATGCATGTCAATAGCACCTGCAGCTCCAGTGTATGTTTCTGATTTTGGGGGGAATTAATTTGTAAAAATACAGTATGATACCAAGTATATTCAATTTTTTATCTATAAATAGGACATCAGCCACATGGTGATATAATTAGTGATAAATAATGCTTTACGTTCAATTTGCCAATATTTTATTGAAGAAAAAATAGCAATGAGATAATTTCAAGACAAATTAATAGGACATATTCAAAATCAATATATTGCAGAAAGTTTTCCTAATGTTTTGGTATTGTACAAGGTGCATACATGATATTGTACATACAGACATTATTATAGCAGTTGCCTTTAATCAGAAACTTAAGAGAGAGTAGCTGTAACTTAACATATTTTTTATAGCCGAAGTGTATCCCAGATTCAATAATTAATACTATCTACCTTGTAATCTTCCTAGTGGTTGTCCATATATACTACTAGAAACTAACATAATAACTTGTCCACCCACTATTAGTGCAAATCTTGCTTCTCATAAAATTATGAGAAGCACTGCATACTTATCCTAACTGTACTGTCTGTACAAACACATCTTGGTTCTTCCTTTTCATCCCTCTTTTTTTGTCTAGACCTATCAAAGATGGGCACTTCATTTGTCAACAAATAACTATAGGTGTCTGAACTCGGCGGCACAATCAAACACAGTCCACCATTCTACAATAATAGTGAGTGATCTGAAGAAGTTGTTGACTATAGACCTTTACAGCTCAACTTATTATTATGGTCCCAAGTTATATACCTCATTTTTATACTTTTCTGCTGGATGGTTAAGACCAAGATAGAGCAAGAACTATAAAACAAAAAATGCAGCTTTTGTTTCTGATAAGGTCAGGGTTTATCTTATAATCCTGTACCTTACTTTGTAGATCCTTTGTCTGTGTCAGCCATTAGGATGAGTCACAGCCAACGCTTGAGCAGTTTCCTCTTTGTGACAGCTTGAGAGAAAGTTTTCTCTTCATGTGACTCTCCCCAGGAACACTATACATCATCAACCTCTCTCCTCTGTGGCTCCATAATCTCCTTGATCAAAACATTTGGGGCACAACTGAGTTTCATGCTATTACAGTACAGGTTCTACTATGTCCTGAGTCTTTTTTTTTTTTTTTTTTTTTTTTTTTTTTTTTTTTTTT